>JAOTAV010052724.1:0-15956 GCA_026546445.1 Cyclargus thomasi
AATTTTTGATAAGTGTAATTTTATGATTGTACAATATTTTGAACACAATAAAGTATATTCTATTCTATTCTATTCTAAAATTACCCTCTTTAAAAAAAAGCTTAGAGTTGTCAGCGAGGCAACCATAAGCAATTAATTTGCTTTAGAATTAAGAGTTGTCCGTGAGTCAACCAGATGTACTTATATAAAATATAATTTTTAGATGCCGATGAAAAAGTGGACCCACAACTACCCTCTAGTTGTCATGTCAAAGGGTCACATGTAGGACGATTTACTAAGTATTACTAATAAAAATGAAGGCACACCTTCAGCTAACTCTTCGGAACTGCCGCCGGAATCGTCGGAGCCCCAACCAGCACCACTGGATCCGGATATTTCATGGCGCTAGGTTAGGTAGGTAGAGCTGCCATTGGAGGACATCACTTATGGCCCGTATTCAGACTTGGCCCAAAAGTGGACCCCTATTTTTCGCAAGCCAATTGCCAACGTAAAACAAAAGGAGTTACTGCTGAAGGAATACTCAATGCCTCAGAATTGTAAGCTGTTTCGAGCTCAGCTAAATCCTGAAATAGCAACCGCTAAATCCGAGTTTGCTCGTGCTCGGGATAAAAAGATCGAGTTGTTCCAACAGCGATTGGGTATCGGGTTGACGGCTATTAACAGAGCCATTTCCTCTCTTTTAGAATGTAATGACAGAGTTGTGGCTATTAAATATTTGTCCGACGCCACAAGAATTATATCTGATCTCCACGCCTTGGAAACTAATAGCAGAATTAAATCTGTTTGTTTTGGTCTCGATAAAACCTTTTTTAATTTAATTCAAAATTCCGAAAGAGAGACGAAATGCTCTTTGGGTCGGACTCGCCTGAAATATAAAAGCTTTAAAAGCAATTGAGAAACAAGGGTCCAAGGGTCTCAAATTACAGAGACAAAAAGTGCTTTGAGACATTCTTCTGGTCAATCATCGAAGCAGTCGGGAAACGGCAGAGCAACTTCTCGCTCGACGAACGGGAGGGGGGGGAGGAGGAGCCAGAAGGACTTCCTACAACAGCCAGAGGACCTCCTACCCGAGCATGTCCAACCTGAGCCGAGTATGGAACAAACCTCCTCAACGTGTAGGCCCTCGGACATAGAGGTTCATGTAGGCAGGTTAAAATATTTTTATGATTGTTGGTGCAAAATAACAAACAATCAAGTAGTGTTATCTTGGGTTTATTTATTTATTTATTAAAATTGATACACCAACAACTTATTGCTAATACGTACATTAAATCTTAGCCAGTTATAATGAATCTAAAGCAAAAGTCAATTATAGGTGTACACAGCAATTACAATTATTTTTAGCTCCGATTTATAACAAATCAAAATACATGTGATTAAAATTAAATAATTAAAATTTGGATAAAATATACAATTAATTGGGTAACATAATATCGTAGTCAGGAAATACATAATAACTTTGAGTATGATAACTTTGAGTTAAAACTGCACTATTTTATAGTAACATGTGCGTTGTGTAAGCAGGACTAGTGGCGGTACTACAACACGCTTGAATTTAAGTTTGTCTTAAATAATATTCATATTGTTTCTCGAAATTTACCATAAATAACTGCTCAACACGCGTAAGTATATAGAAATAAATAAAAAATTAATGAGTGGGTTTAGATATAAAAATGACTTAGAAGGCTCCTGACGTCCTGAGCAGGACGCAGGATAACTTTTTATAATTTCCCTTTTCAGCGAGAAAGGCCGAGGTTATTCTCAAAAAATAGTTTTAACACATTTCGTGTTTCTGATGTCTTACTTCAGTAAGTTACTACTTATAATAAGTCACGTTACGTACGGTTTAATAGGTTTTAACTACTTGATGTGACCAACGTACCGGGGTTGAGCAGCACTATGGCCTTGAGCGCGACGTACTCGGCGTGGTCGACGCGCAGCGCGCGCATGCGCAGCGACAGCTCCGACAGCACGCGGTCGAATATCTGACCGACGCCCGCCTGCAACGCCGAGTTACGGTGCAGCGTCATGCCTGCAACATTACACGTACATTTTTAATATCATCGTCGCCATTATACGTACACATCATTAAAGTCACCACCCGGGATCGAAACTGGTACTAGTTCACGAGTGCGAATCAAAGGTCTAGCCACTAGGCCACGGACGTTCTAAATATAAGTTCAGTTGACGTGACATTATAAAAAATTTCTGCGTAATTAATAATAATAAATATCTGTTACACCAGTTTCTTTATCCGATAAGTTATCCCGCAAAATATTTCACAAACTCTCCATACTTCATCTGTCAACTGTTATGATCAACCTAAATGGCACTTTTCAGGAAGTTCATTCAGCTCCTTGAGCTTCTAAACCCCCTGGCATTTTAATGGTATGCCGTTAAAGTTCGCAAATATAGTACAGTGTAGTTTGATCATAGATTTACACGGAAAAGACTTTTAAGTAGAAATTTATGGTAAATACTAACGAGGCCTGTGGCTTTACCATGAGTTTGAAGCAACAGTATTATCGATAGTCGATACCGACCGGCACGTACATTTTTAGTATGCCAGCGGTCACTTGCGAAACTAAAATTGCCATACTAAAAATTTCCACATACCATTACTTAAAACACTTGGTAGAGCTATTTAATTTATAAATAGCCGTTGGGTGGCCTATGGCTGGCAGCATCCTACCCTCGTGGGAAGGTTGCGAATTCGTTGGTACACATGAGACGGCAGATATAAAGCGGGCTACACTCATAACAATATAATAATATCTATGGACGCATCACACCGTCAGTCTGGCCCTGTGCTAAGTACCCGAGGGACTTGTGTTGCAAGTACCAGACATCGAAAATATATTTAATACTTTTATACTATACATACATTTAAGATTTTTATTATATGATACACATATAATAAACATCCAAGACCCAGGAACATTGAAAAACTTTGTTCCGTCAGCGGGATTCGAACCTGCGACCCCAGGCTCAAGCCTGCCAACGCGTTTACCAACTGAGCCACAGAGGTCCTCAATATAAATCCTTCACAGCTACTTACCAGGCATAAGACACATGAGCTGCGGCGGGGAGACGGTGCGCGTGCCGTCCATGTTCTCCCGCTCGTCCTCCAGGTACTGAAACATTCAGTCATCATGTTTATATTATAATACTAGATTTTGCGGCTTCGCTCGGGTTAAAAATTATTATCATTCAAACTTTCATATTCTATTTTATCCCCTTGGACGTGGAATTTATTAGGGTTCTGTTCATGTTTATTCAACTCGCCCCCTTAACATGAATTCAACTACATAAATCCATCTGATTTTTGTTACAAACAAAACTAAAAACAGGGAGACACTTACGGCATGTACCGATATAAGTGTCGGATGTTGTATGGAGAATCTGTCAAAAAAGTTATGGATGGCCTATCAGAAACTTTATCAGTAAGCGGTGAAACAGGCCTCTAGCGTTTGAACTTAGAAGGTGAAAATATCCGCAGATCAGCGTACCTCCATAGAGCGCCAGGCGATGGCGAAGAGCAGCAGCTCATTCCAGGAGGCTTTGAGCAGGCAGACCTGGTCGTCGAGGTCCAGCTGACCAAAGTGCGGGATGTCACGCGCCCACACCACCAGCGCCGCGATCTGCTTGTTACCTGAAAGCACGAATGATGCGTGAATTCATATACATATCTACACCACCATACATACTAATATTAAAAAGTGTGTCTGTCTGCCTAGACTATATCCGCTCTACTTTTTTTAAAACAATCTTTTATAACATTCTATAATAAAAAGGCGCAAATGACGTTAGCGTACTCCGTTGCACCAAAATTCATTCTACTTTAGTCTTTCCCCAGGATCCAAAGTATCTCCATACCAAATTGCAGCAAAATCCGTTCCTTATATCAGAGTGACTGACGGACGAACACCCGAAAAAATTGTAACTTAATATGATTAAATGATTTAAAAAATATATATAATGAAATGATTTTTATAAAATTTATAATTATATGATTTTAATTACAATTTACATTTTTTATGAAATTAAGGGGCAAGCGAGCAGACGTGTCACCTGATGAAGGCAACAACCATCGCCAATGGACATTTGTAATATTGGAAGCTTTGCAACTACGATGTCGTCCGTGACGTGAATAGAGACAGAGAATGAGGTGTATAGGGAATTGACCTCCGACCTAACTACTGGACGAAACAGCGCAATGCTATGTCATCCCAGTTTCCTTTGAGTCCGTGATATTTCTCCAGTCGAGCCGGCCCATTCGTACTGAGGCATTCCTCTCCCACATCGATTAGTAAGAGCTAGAGGTCGCCCTGTGTTCGAAATTCAACCATAAATATCCTATAGAAGAGGTATAAAAAGAATAATCTATTCTTAATTCAATCACGGATTTCAGTTTGGCATAAAAGTATCGTTTCCAGGCCATTAAATTTTATTTTTAAGAAATCACAGTCTTCAACCATAAACACTTCAGCAGAGTATTTCGTGTATTATTATTGTGTCATGTCAAAATATTGTAGTGTGCGTAGCGGTTTATTTATTATAAAAATATGTAAGATTAATGCATAATTAAAAAAAATATTGGTATTCCACTCTCCTTCTCAATATTAACTATAACTGGGAGCAATTTCAAGCTTTTACATCTGCGCGTCTTTCGTAAAACGAGGCACAAAGTTTTCCGCTCGCGTGAATATATATAGAATATAGATGTACAATAAACAATTCCATACCGATCTGACAGAGCGAGGAGACCGGTGCTCGGTACCGCGGCGGCACCCCGCTGTCGGGACCCACTCTCAGGAACTGGAACTCCTCGCTGGGGTCCGCCACCAGCGACTCCATCTCCAGGAGACGCTCTATCGACAGCTCCTGGAATTCAACACTGTCAAATTAGAACGGATAGAACCCGGTTAAGTGCACGAAGAAAACACGTGGCCTTAGCATGGCGACAGTGAGAGTATTTCTTTCTACAGCAGGATAGATAAAGTGGCCGATGTACAAAGGAAATCTGTCAGTTTATATAAACTATCTGTCATTTTGTCTACTCTTCGGTCGCTATGCAAAGTCCGCTGGAAAAACACATCCAAATAGGACCTTTGTTTTTAATTTTTTTTTATGATATTTAGGGGGCAAGCCAGCAGACAGGTTACCTGATGGAAAGCAACTGCCGTCGCCCATGGATACTCGCGACATCCGAAGAGTCGCAGGTACGTTGCCGGCCATTTATGGGGAAATAGGGATATAGGATTAGGGAAGTTGGGCCACCAGTAAACTCACGCCAGTTTTCTGTGAGGCCGTGGTATCACCCCGGTCGAGCCGGCCCATTCGAGCCGAAGCATGACTCTCCCTCGGCAATGAGCATCCGTATTATGTACTTGAGATCGGAAAATGTCTCATTGGCACAAGCCTCCACTGGGGTTCGAACCTGCACTCTCTCGAACCAAAGCTCCATTAGGCCATATTATTATTAGGCCACGGACGAAATCTTCAGTATGATTTTTTAAATAAGAGTTATAATATGATGTCTCACGAAGAAGAAGAATGAAGAAGAAGGAAGAGGAGGAATACGAGGAAGAAAGTACTTTGATACACCTTTTAGAACTTCCCAATTTCTTTCGACACAGTAATCATTTGATTAAAATCAAAAATAATAATAACTTGAAGCATGACACGCTTCAAGTTATTATTATTATTTTTGATTATAGTATAATTCTTAGAAGCTAATTACCGGCATTCGTCGAATGTTTAACAAATGTACACATTACTCAGTAGTCGTTAACGTTTTGTGAATTGTGAGTTTAATTATATTTGTAACATAAAACGCAATTAAACCCCTACCTTCATTATGTCTTTCCAGGCGTCGCTTAAGTGATGTTTTTATGTTAATTTCGGTGGATATAACTTAATGTGTCTAGCGTTGGAACACATAAAATATAGCATCATTGTCTTGCCAATTAGACGCCAGTAATTAAAATTGTGTGGGTATTACCGAATTATTATAAGACTAATCATTATAAAATTATTGTAAGAATCCAAAACAGTGTTAAAATTGTAAGAAACTATGACTTTCTTCCTATTGTTGGGCGAATAGTAGTAATCCCTAAGTTTTCATCCACATTTAAACCAGTAGGTACGATTCTTCTGTAAGAACTTTTTTCGTGAAAGTGTTAAAACCATCACGCTCACAATCTTACCCAAGTAGTAAGTCCAATGTCCATACTCCATTATAAATGGGAATATATCGAACAACTCTGTGGCGCAGTGGTTGAGCTTTGGTAGCTTACGCCGGGGGTCACGGGTTCGAATCCCGCCGACGGAACAAAAAAAAAAGTTTTTAAATGTTTCTGATTCATGGATGTATATTGAATATGTGTATTATATAATAAAAATTTTAAATATGTGTATAGTATAAAAGTATTAAATATATTTCCGTTATCTGGTACCTATAACACAAGTCCTTCGAGTACTTACACAGGGCCAGATTGACGTGGTGTGAAGCGTCCATAGATATTATTATTATATGTTTTTTTTTGTTTGTTTGTTGTCCTTTACGCCTTTACGTTGCGATCTACTGGTAATTCGACTTGATATTTAGCATAGACGTAGATGAAAGATTGAGAGCAACGCTACTTTTGGTTTTATAAAACATCATGCTTCGAAAACATTCGTATTTTTACGGGGTTTTGAAATTCCCTCGAGCGCGGGCAACAATTTCATAATACCAAGCACTCTAAAACGAGATATAGATGTATCACTGCAATCTAACGAATCAATATTGATCTTATAAGATTAAATATTTGATTGCCATCCCGTCGACCGACACACACTCAGTACTCGTATATGAGCCTTCATGATTCAAGTTTTCCTCGTCCTAACTAAACAAAATCTATAACTTTATTTATCACTCAATAACCTTTTCAAAGGGCAACGCTGTTTCTTCTTTCTGAAAAATCCATATTGTTGGGTAAAGTATGGAAATCATTGACGTCACGCGCACACAACGATGAAAAGATTTTTCTCATAATTTTGGCTCGTTACCAAATCATAATTGCAGGTGTTCTAGCTGCAATGTGTCATATTACGTTAAAACTTATATTAAAAAAAACAGACATACCGACATACATAAACATTATATAAAAAGCTTTTCGCATCACATGTGAAGTTTAAACGCAGAATGTATATAATATGGTCTAAAAATAGGAACATTTCCATGACCTTTAAGGCGTGAGCAGTAATGAACGTTTCGTGTCTATAAAATTATTTATTGACAACGAAAAGTGTCTCTTCCATTATTTTAACAAAGAAAACTAAATGTGGAGCATTTATAGACCGCTATGGTCCAGCTGGTCTCGACTCTTGAGCTAGGGGTCTCGATTTCTTCCTAACTTTTTTTAATGATATTTAAGGTGCAAGCGAGCAGACGGGTTAACTGATGGAAAGCAACTGCCATCGCCCATGGACACGCGACCTCCGAAGAGTCGCCCGTGGGTTGCCGGTTTATGAGGGAATAGGGAATAGGAATAGGGATAGGGTATTAGGGAAGTTGGGCCATGAGGGAATAGGGAATAGGAATCGGGATAGGGGATTAGGGAAGTTGGGCCATGGGTAAACTCATTCACTGAACGAAACACAGCACAATGCCGTTTCACGCAAGTTTTCTGTAAGGCCGTTGTATCACTCCGATCGAGCCGGCCTATTCGTGCCGAAGCATCCGTATTATATACTTGAGATCGGAAAACTTTTCATTGGTACGTGCCGCCACCGGGGTAAGAACCCACCCTCTAAAATGCGAACCAAAGGTCTTACCCATTAGGCCACGGACACTCTACTTAATAACTAACGTTCAGTGTTCACCTAGCATTAGCCTCAGTATGTCAAGATGTCTGCCAGTAATGAGTAACAATAGCCGACATACATAACACAGGTAAGTCGTGACGCTGCCGTCTGGTGGACTTGACCGACTCCCACTCGGGGATCGCATTTTTGTGTCAGTGACGCATGCGACCTCAATCAAATTATGACATTGCAGCACCCAGCATGGCGCGACTACTTGAAAACGTCAAACGGAGGAATGCAACAAGACCCAACGGTTATATAGCCGAATATAATGCGGACACACATCTAGTCACACCAGTTTTTAATTTAAAACGAGTAAACATATTTTACATATCTTGCAAACCTTGCCGTGGGAGAGCCATGCTTCGGCACGAATGGGTCGCCTCGACCGGAGTGATACCACGGCCTCACAGAAAACTGTCGTGAAACTGCGTTGTGCTTTGTTACGTTCAGTGAGTGAGTTTACCGGTGGGCCAACTTCCCTTATCCCCTATCCCTATTCCCTCATAAACGCTGGCAACGCACTTGCGACTCTTCAGATGTCACTAGTGTCAATGGGCCACGGCAGTTGCTTTCCATCAGGTAATCCGTCTGCTTTATCCGGACCCCCTAAATAGAATAAAAAAACATTATCGAATTGATTTAAAACTTCAAAAATATAATCGCACAAGAAAACTTCGATGCAACGTCGAATTGCTTTGACTTATAAGTTTACTAAAGTATAGGAGATTAAATGACGCTACAATCAGGTTATACCAATTTACTTAATAAATTATAATCATATGCACTATTTGAAAAATAATTGACAAACAATATTAATCAACGAGAAAACTTGATGTGCATAATCGCAAATGTTTAGAAGCTGGATAGCTAATAGCCCCACAAAAAATGGAACATAAGAACATGCTTTAATCCAGTAATACCAGTATTTGTATAATTAAAATAGTTTGCGAACATCTTCGAATGACACTATCACTTTTTTATTCCTCACAACATCGCTTGACCTAAAACCTCGAGGCTCGATGCAAAGTTCCCATTGTTGGATGTCGGTTAGCATTTCCCAATTCAAACCAGGTCCCAAGTGCTAGGGAGCCAGATAGTTTACCAAACAGGAAGATGCCAAAACAAAAGCGACCATCTATAGCAAAAACATCAGGATAATTACATCATTTATGTAACCACATCTCGGAGCATGTATTCAAATGAACGTGGATCGAGTTATTTTCGGCCCCTGAATCATATCTTATATATTTTATGATGTCACTGTATTTAATTGCAAGCTGTCGATTCCTTCAATAAAAATACTAACAATATAAAGCTAAAGAATTTGTTTGTTTGATTTTTTTTTTGCTTATCTCAGGAACTACTGGCCCGAATTGAAAAATTATTTTAATTATTTTTGTGTTTGTTAGTTCATTTATCGAGGTGCTACGAAAAATAGGAGCCGAGCAGTAATAAAAAAAAAAAAAAACGGGATATTTTATAAAGTTTCACGCGGACATAGTCGTAGGCAACAGCTAGTGATCTATAACGCCGCGACCGTTTGTGGTTATCTAGAGTTGAGAGAATATCGATATTTCATATTTGTATAATTATTGAGACTAGGCACTGTCTGATTAGGAAGGCAAAATGCACGGTTGAATAGGGCTTATAGATAAAAACAGTATAGAAACTTTTCAGCTTTCTAGAAACACTGATTTCTACGATTGCAACTTTAGATTTGGTATTACAATAACATATTTTAGTGAATCCAGCTGTGGGTCTCGGTATGAACCCTTGCAACATCAACACATACATATATAAAACTGTTTTTTAAACGAGTACTATTTAAACGAGCTTCTTTTTATGGTTCCGTACCCAAAGGGTAAAAACGGGACCCCATTACTTCGATGTCTGTCCGTCTCTAGGCTGTATCTCAAGAACGATAATAGCTAGAGAGTTTAAATTTTTAACAGAATATGTATTTCTTTTGCCGCTTTAACAACAAATACTAAAAAACATAATAAATTAAATATTGAAGAGTGCCTCTCGTACAACAATCATGTTTTTTCAAGTTTCTTCTTATTGGTACTAGGTGGCGCTGCAGTCTACATCGCGCTTTCAATTGTTAGCAAGTATAAAGCTAAAACTGTTTGACTTTTAGGACTCTGTTTTATCAATTTTATGCTGTTTACTAATACGGAATCCTCGGCCGGTTTTTAATACCATGTTTCGCTTCAGAAAATATAAGTCACCTTCTTAATCACTAAGTCAGCCACAACCATCTTCTTTCTTATTTTCTCACTTTTACATCCAACGACTATCATAATGTGTGCACAAGAAGACATAAGTGGAAGAAGCAGATAACTAACATTTTAAGAGCTCCCGGATTTTTGCGTTAATGGACGCTTTTGGACCCGAAAAATGTATTCGAAATTAAAATAATGTGGGTTTGATGTATACCCAGATACACTAGCTAGATAATGAAATAGGTAAGTAACAAGATTTGTCAAAATTTTATTGAAAAAACTTAGTATATACTCGAAAGTTGCAAAAAACGTTATTCGCTTCTTCCACTTATGTCTTCAATTCTATTCTAAATTGCTTCTCAGTAATCCTGTACGAAACCCATCGAGAAACATCACCCATCCCTATGTCACCAAAGGCGGGGGGGAGTGTTCTAGTTACTAGGCGGCTCCCGAGGGCAATAACTACATAATAATTGTAACTTTCTACTTCCACACACCATACACTACATTATGTACATCAACAAAGCCTTTATATACTTCACCTAAATATTTTACTTTTGTAGAGGGTAGTCTTGGATGAGATATTAAGTTTCCATTTTTTTGTCCTGCTCTGTCTGACATTTAAACTATGAATAGATGTCTAAATTTAGCACAGAAGCTTAATGAATAAATCTTTGAATCCATGATTAATTACTATTGATAGTAATAATTAAATAAGTGTAGTTTAGCTAATTTCAGTACCATTAGTAGTACTAAAACATGATGGACGCATATTTTGTTTCGCACACATATTGTTAAAAAAACACCGATATAAGTAAACTACCTCCTCCCTCCCTTGGTCGCCCTGACGTAATTTATGGACAGCCTAACGTACCAGGCGATAGACATCTTACACGTACGTGTGGAAATAGCACCTTAATGCCAACGAAGACACTTGGTGTTAGCCGTATATCACGTTGGCCAACGTTACGCGTGTACCGTTTAACCCGAGCCACTGATATATTCGCGTACATATTTCAACACCGGAGCCCCCGCTGAGCATTGCGCCCGTGACATTTGAGGGACCCCAGTAATATGTGTTTAGTTTCTTCACGCATTGCTAAGAAAGTTTTATATTATAGTTTAAACGATAGGAAAATATGCCATAATGATACTCAGGGGACTTTTTCGTTCAGGGTTCGTAGACAAAAATAGCACAGATTAAAAACAAAACACAATATTTACTGTCGACAAACAGGAGAAAAAAAAATGTTATTAGGGTCAACAGAGATGAAGAGATAAACCCGAAAACGTCGAGAAAACGTGTAGACAAAATCACGATGGCCCAAGCAAGCAAGAAGGAAGGGGTTTAGTAACAAAACTTTACTAGTTCCTCAATAGATAACTACTTCAGCTGCCTATGTTGCGTAAAAATATAAAATATGGGGTCAAATTGTACACAACTTACAACATGGGACATGTGGACGTCTTGACGCTCTAACACAAGCAGCCTTCAGTGTAAATTATCAGAGACCTTGGTCACACGTGGCCCAGGAAGCGATACCACATAAAAGGTGTGTTTCGCTAACGTCTATTTTACAAGGACATCAATTTTATGTTAATTTTTGGATGAAGAGATACGTTTAATGTTCTAACCTTTTATGAACATGGTGGCCTTGATGCTTTAGTTAATTAAGCATCGGCCAAAAATTGAAGCATTTAGTATCATCCACACAACGATAAAATTTCGTATAATTAAAGGAAATTGCATAACATTATAAAATGTGATTACAATTTTATAGTTTGTAGAAAGCTAAAGAAATATTGCGTAGGATGTATCAGTATGCAAATTCTTACCCCCTTGTTCATAAAAATATTTAATCAGTGTTCAACTTATCAAGATTCGCATTCCTTTTCTGGAATTATGAAAACGTCACACGACAGAAAGGGACAGCAAACCTTGATGAGCTAAACATCGCTTTAATATTTCTATGATAAAAGGATTTAATTTTAATATTCAACATTAAAGGCTTGTTACAAAACTTCCTCATAAGAGTCGAATAGTCTATCCGCGACTTATTTGACAGACTTCATGATTCATCTCTCAAATGTATTGTGGATAGCCTATATGACACTTAGCAAACTGACGAGACAGTTCCTAAATATTTCTCTTTGAACTTGAAGAGTCCGCTCTACTCTGATCATTTCTCCAGCTCGTAATTCCTCCAGGAACCCCTTAAACCTCTGGTGCATTACGACCCTCACCTGCACGGAGCTGCTGGGGTGTGCGTCCTCAGCGCCTCGCGCCGCCCGCTGGCGCTCCTCCTGCACCGCCTCGCGCTTCATGCCGCACGCCAGGCACTTCTGGTAGCGGCAGTACTGACATCTGTTCCGTTGCCGCTTGTCGATGATGCAGTTGCGCTCTTCGCGGCAAGCGTACGTCAGGTCCTTCCGCACCGTCCGCTTAAAGAAGCCCTTGCATCCTTCGCAGCTGAAAAAAAAGGACGAGTGCTGTTAAGATAAGTAATAACAATCATACGAGTGACGTAATATAATGCCTCATTGATCAAAAGACATAATGACGTCATCATCTTTTTCAAAAAGGCGTTCCTAAATCCCGGATCAGAAACACAATTTGCATTTTACCAAATCTGACGCGGGCCCTACATAATCGTGTGATCACTTATAATGTGTTAGTGTTAGTTTTAGTATATATATGTATGTTTGGAAGGTATGGAAGGTATTTATAATATGGGCATATTGTGTCTGAAATAAATGGCAAATAAAAAATAAAATAAAAATAATTGGCACGATCATTATGCAAGCATCTACACAACGTTTCTTAGTGCCTATTTTGCCAACTAATTGATGTACGGCGATCATCGAGGATAATCGGCGAGCAGAGTCGACTATGGCCTCTCGAGTATTTATATAAAAAACGTTGAAGAGGAGCCATAAAAGTAGATTCGATGAAAGTACAATCAGAGAACTTAAGATACAGATCGTGGAGCTAAGTCTTTTGGTCGGGTTATGTCAAACTCAACCGACAGATCACGATTTACATGGAATTGACACACTCCGACCAAATGACGAAGATCCGTCAACTAGCTCTCTTTCAATTTCCCCCAATATACATACAAAAAAAAAAAAAAAAGATAACCACGACCTACACTCACATTGCACAAAGTTAGCGCGCAGTTTATAAACACGTTTATCAGTTAGGTAGCGCAGTACCCCAACCCTGATTGCTTATCAGGTTGGTAATGGGTTTAGTACGGAATCGGTGACAGTCGACATGAAAAACAGGAGACATGATAGGGAAAATGAAAGCAGTAGAAGGCAAGTGAGCATAGCACAAACATAGAACACAATAACTGGGGTCGTACTAAGAAACCGTTTTGAGATTTAAACGAGCGAACCGGAATGCTGAGTACTCTTACAAATAAAGACATAAGTGGAAGAAGCGGATAACTAACATTTTTACAACCATACTAAGAGTAAATACTATTTTTTTTACTATAAAATTGCAAAAAATCTTGTAAATTGCCTATTTAATTATCTAGCTACACGTCAAATCTACATTTTTTTAAATTTCAAATCATATTTCTTATCCTAAAGCGTCCATTTACGCAAAAAATTGTGAGATTTTTAATTGTTAGTTACTTGCGTCTTCCACTTATGTCGTAACACTCGTTCGAGTCCTAATATTTAAATGTGCCGTTTGAGAGTAGAGCTTCGGATTACAGTCCTGTAGTCTGTAAAGTTTACAGCAATACTTATACAGCCCTTAATTAATTACATCTTACTTAGAGGTAGTTTTCTTCTAATCTATTAATCCATATATAGGTGGTACATGAAAATTAATTTCAATTTTGTTAGTCCCGCTGTAACTAAAGAACGGCTGAACCGATATGATATTTTTTTGTTTCTCTTTTATAAGTATCTTTATGCGAAAACAATGCAATTGTGCATTTTGTTGAAATTTTTTTTATGTAATCTGTCATTTTATTAGTTTTGTTTTCCTGTAAAATAAAAAATAAAATAAATAAAATAATTTTGGACTTGAGATACTTGTGGAAGTCCATGGAAAGTTCTTCAGGGAAAGAAACCTTAGGGTGCATACCTTCTAGTATCAATAGATTATTGTTATAGGCAGATTTAAGGCATATTTTGGTGAGTGGTCGAATAATGAGAATATTGAGAAAGCTATAATATAAAACGAGCTAACACTGTAAATACATATAAAAAGATAAGCACAAACACGATTTACAAATATTATGACGATAACGTAGAGGTGACTCTTCCATGCAAAAACATAATAATATAGGCATCATGTACATTATAATATAATAATGAGGGAAATTGAAAGAGAGCCAGTTGGTGTACCTACGTCATTTGGTCGGAACATGCCAATCCCATTAAAGTTAGATCCTTCGCCTGCGTTTGACTAAACGATCTGTACTTGTTTCAACTTCTCTGATTGTACCCGTCACTGCGCCAAGGCAAGAGTACCTAGAACCTACCCTGTTGGCGATGTTTAAGTTATTTACCAACTGTCTAAATAATTATTCTGCTCAAATATAAATCATGTTATTTTGACACGGGCGAAAACATCGAACAAGAGTTACAAAATTTGTCCCATACATCACGAAACTTCATAACTGTCCAATTATAATAATAGACTTCGAAGAATACATTCGCTACAAATAACTATACTACTACAATCTATAAATAGGCGACACATACATATATCACTCGAGCATATAACGTGTCACACAATAACCGCCTTCCAGTGGTACCCTAGGTTGTGTGACGTCACAGGAAATTACATGTAACGGACTCTAGAGTCGTCCATATTATGACCAGTAGCTGCCTCAATCTTTCATATAGAGAACAGAATTTTTAGTGATTGGAAAGAAATCTAACACGGAACGTTAGATTCATGTTTGTAAGACGGAGTTCTTGTACTTATAAGTATTATGTGATGGAGTTTACACGCTCAATCTGGCATCAGTTTTCTTTTTTTTATGTATGGACGCTTCACATCACGTCAGTCTGGCCCGTGATAAGTACCTGAAGGACTTGTGTTACAAGTACCAGACAACGGAAATATATTTAATACTTTATACTATACACATATTTAAGATTTTTTTATGTGATACACATATTTAATACACATCCACGACCCAGAAACATTGAAAAACTTTCGTTCCGTCCGCGGGATTCGAACCCTCGTCCCCCGGCGTGAGCTACCAAGGTGCTAAACCACTGCGCCACAGAGGTCGTCAAAAGTTCACTCCATCAATTTGGTCAGGATTCTCAGGAATGACAAGAGAATTATCGTCTAGCTGGTTGAATGACGGACTGATCATTTCAACGTCAAAGTCCTCAATGCTCCAGCACTACATATATTCCTAAAAGCTAGTGGTTGTAGTTAGTTGTAGCGATATTTTTTTCACGCAAATAAATTCGAAAAATTAAAATGCATTACGCTTAATAGGTTCATGATACCAATAAAATATTCTCGTCTACGCGTTCGAAGAGCTTTTTGTATAGGAATTCAGAAATAAACGAAACAAAATCGCAAATTACAGACAACAAAGGTCGTCCAGAAAGTAATTAACTTGAAACAAACAGAATACGAAACAATCGTGACACGGCAAATACGAGCGTGAATTGTCACCATGTTGTCGACCTGCTGCCTCATCTCGTACCGAACTGAACAAGTACTTAGTACTAACTGCTTTAGGCTATAGCTTTAGGGGCGGCCAGGCCTTCTGCGCCTACGGTAATTAAACCCCTGAGTATAATGGAATACTATGAATTTTTAACCGACTTTCAAAAAACGAGGAGGTTATATGTTCGGCTGTGGATATTTTTTTTTTTTTTTTTTTTTTT
>JAOTAV010052735.1:0-15954 GCA_026546445.1 Cyclargus thomasi
GACAGCGTTCGATTTTCCAATAGAAAAAAACACAATCTGCTTATTTATTGCCATTAAGGCGGAACAAAGTTCGCCGGATCAGCTAGTTTCTTTTAAAGCCCACTTATTTCCTATTTTATATTTTCCTTGTTAACATTTAATTTAGATAACGAAATGTATTAGACATTATCTTTACCAATAATATAAAGCGGGAGTAGCAGGTTGTAACTGACTTATGATATTCGATACTTTTTATTCCGATTAATGGGTGTTCTACACGGTGGGAACAAACATCACGCAAAGGTGCACTTTGACGCAATCCAAATTGCACCCTCAGTTCATGGCGGACGATTGAAAATAGCTATACTCGATGGATGCCATATACAACATTAATATCTAAGATGCGCCCTCAATTTAATTTTACGCCATGAACTGAGGGTGCAATTTGGAGTGCATCACAAGTTTCGTGTTTGACAAACCCAAACCATTAATATCTAAAATGCACCTTCAGTTCATGGGCGTAAGATTGAAAATGTATTACATCATCACCTTTGCGTGATGTTTGTTCCCGCCGGGTAGAACCTCCATAAAGCTCCCGTGGGATAAACCATTACTAGTTGCATATGTAATAAAAATCCTACTAATATAAACGCAAATGTTTGTTAGTTCGTTTGTGTGTTTTTCTCTCGTAAGCGGCTGGACCGATTTTAATAAAATTCGGCATGGACCTAGCTGGTATTCTGGATTAGTACATAGGCTACTTTTTACGCGGATAGCATCGCAGGGCACAGATATACTTGTATAGGCCGGAAGATGTCCACATAACATCTTGTAAAAGATTTTGTACCTAAAAATAACCACAGGAAGGAAAACCCTACAAAAACTTTATATATTTTCTCGAGCGTTACATATACCGAATGGTCGTCAACCTGCGGCCCGCGGGCCGCATGCGAACCTTGTATTAGTGCGGCCCGCGTCAACACAAATTATTCAAATAATTTGACGTAGTTAAGATACACTAAAAAGCTAACAGATGGCATTAAAAAGTCAGTTTCACAAAAAAGTGACATTCCTTGTTTTTCCCGTGTGGTCTTCATTTTATTTTATAATAATAATATCTTCTTGTAGATACTCGATAGCGACTACCTAAATTTTCAGTACGGCAATTTTAGTTCCGCAAGTGACCACTAGATGCGCTGTAAATTATGCCATACTAACAAGCTAAATGCCCAAAATTTAAAACACCCGACTGCAAGAACAGCTGCAATTGAAATTTAGCGCCATCCAATCCGCCATTTTGTTCCGTCATACTCTCTAAAAACATAACCCTCCTGGCGCAGTCGGTTAAAACTTGACGTAGACACAATCGAGTGTCGACAAATATACTTATTGTAAAAATTTACTTATTGCTTAAAACTCACGGTAAAACCACTGCGCGGCCCTCGGTCTGACAAGTGTGACGACCGCTGGCTTAGGGTGTGGGCATGTAGGGTGTAGGGTGTAGGGTCACGCACGACTCTCGTAACTCGGATCTATGGCCCTTGACTGAAGGGCCTCGGACCCAACTTACTCGAAATCAAGATGGCTTCAAGATTACGGCTTGGGCTCCAAAAGTAATGGGCGAAATTTCGAAATTGTTACCCATACCCTCAATAATCACTGTCCGTAATAATATTATGAATGCGAAAGCGTATCCGTCTGTCTGTATGTCTGTCTGTCTGTTACCTGTTCACGCTCAAACCGCTGAAACCGATTATGATGAATGTATAACCCGGGGAAGGACATCGGATGCTTTTTATCCCGGAAGAATGTACGGTTCCCGCGTGATGACAATAATAATATCTATGGACGCTTCACACCACGTCGAATAAAACGAAATAAATGTCCCAAAACGGAAAACCCGACTGCAGGAACCATTGCAATATAAACATTAAGTTATTTCTAGAATGGCTATTTAAAGCCCCTCATTTTGATACCCTACTCGACCTAAATGGAAGAAAAAAATTTTGAAACCTCACAATTTTGACATGAAACTCAACCATTTAGTTTTTTTTATGTGCCCAGTGTCACTCGCGCTGTCAGAACGAATCTAACGATACTTTATACGTTAAAATCCATCGAGCTGTACATACATACTCTCAAAAAACATAATCCCTCTGGCGCAGTCGGGTAAATAGCGAACTACAATCTGTATAACAAACTAAAAATACACAGTATAAATGTTAAACAGTAGTGCCTGTAACAAGCTCCAGAGACGGTGGAACAAAAAGTACAAAGATAACGTCAATTAAGAGAGACGTATGCTGTAGCCAAAGAGTAGCTTACGTGTAGAGGATTCAGAATTCATATACAGAAACTCGCTTAACCGGACTAATTGCTGTTAGGCGGATAATCGAAAGCACGAAGAAAGTAGATTTATCTGGTTTCGAGCATTTTTAACTGCGTAGCAGCTATATGTTTAAGAAACAAGCCAAGTGCGAGTTGGACTCGCTCATAAAGGCTTTACGAAACCTAGAGAGCAAAAAATTGAGAAAACGTGTTTTCCAAAGTTAAATAGCTATAACGACAGGCCACGTCGTATCAAGCGATGGCGCGATATATTTGCCCGCGTGGAAATGATGTATCCCACGGGAGCACTTAATTGGAATAAAAAGTATTCACTGTTTAAAGTGAGCTTATACCCTACCTCTATACGGACGCCTCCGTGGTGTAATGGCACAGAGCTCGGCTCTTCACCCGGAGGTCGTGAGTTCGATTCCCGGGTTGGAAACATGTTATTTCCAAGTCTGGTTAGGACAGGCTGATCACCTGTTTGTCTGTTAAGTAAGATGATCCAAGCGTCGGACGGGCATGTAAAAAGTCGGTCCTGCGCCTGATCTCTCGCCAGTCATGTCGGTCATCCGTGCCATTAGGCTGTACCTTCTGCGCACACACTTAGGCACTATAAAAGTTGGGTTGCCTGGTAGAAACTGCTTCTAGCAGTAAGGGCGCCATTTCGAACATATATTTTTTTGTTTTTTGATATTGTGACTTTATTGTTCGAATAAAGTTTTTTATTTTATTTATTTATAAAATTTCTCCTTTGTAACAGGCCTAGTTTCCGGCCACAGTCACCGAAACCGATGTCGAAGTTATTATTATGTATACGGAGCCCTTTGTACGTGAGTCCAACTCGCACCTGGCCGATCTTCTACGTATTACTATAGCATATGTCTTTCTGTGATAACGTAGCTATCTAACGGTGAAAGAATTTGTAAAGTTTTGAAAAAGGAATCAGGGGATCATCATTGATTTCCTGTTCTCTTAAAGGGTATTTTCAATCCAAGATGCAGTTGTCTCCATCGCGCTCTGCGGTCTCCCCGTCTTGTGGTTAGAAACAACAATAGATATTGAAAATACCTATTTTTCATTTCTTGCTGCTGGTGTATCCTTTATCTAGTGTAAGATGTTTGAAGTGTATCTTCTGTTTGGGCTACTCTTTGTAATGAGTTGAACGAACCCGGCAGCTTGCCACTTAGAAGTGACGTCCGAAATTTTCGACGACCGCCAGCAATTTATTTATCATACTGTCCATCAAATCGATCGATTTATTAACAAGTGCACGCTATCAGTTGATTTACAAGTACTTTCTTTGGCCCCTTTTCACATGCATACGATCACGGCACGATCCTTCAGGGCGTTCTACACGGCGGGAACATACATCACGCAAGAGTGATGATGCAGCACATTTTTAATCTCACGCCCATGAACTGAAAGTGCATTTTAGATATTAATGTTGTAAATGGCTTAGGTTTGTCAAACACGAAACGACTAGACGCTTTCATATGAACACGGGCGCTCCATGGCTGATGGTGGTTCTACACGGTGGGAACAAACATCACGCAAAGGTGCACTTTGATGCACTCCAAATTGCACCCTCAGTTGCCCGTGTTCATATGAAAGCGTCTAGTCGAAACGTTAACGTTTCATCTAGACGTAAACGTTACTGAGACGCGGCGGTCGCCGTTTTTATACAGGGGGTTTCAAAAGTGATAACATTTTAGGGATCGCAAGTGTCTCCGATATAGAGCTCACTGTAAAAGTAGCAGCGCTGATAGCAAAAAAAAATTCGTGATTAGTATTGCCAAGCGCCCCAGCGACATGATTTTGCACATACTACATATATCTGCTTCTTCCACTTATGTCTTCAAATATTCCGAGTATTTAAAATTCGAATATTACAAAAAAAAACCTTAATGTTTCCTACATATTTTATATACCTAGTATTTAATAAAAAGGCGGCCAAGTTCGAGTTGGACTCGCGCACGTAGGGTTCCGTGCCAGTAGAGAGCAATAAATTAAGAAAATGCGTTTCTGAAAGTTAATCAGGCATAACCACTGATCTCTATATAAATATGCTGGACTGACGATAAGTTAAATTCCACAGTTTTGACACTCATAAGTCTAACATATCGATATAAGTTTTAGCGACGGAAAACTTCCAGCACTATTGAATATCATTGTTTTCATTCATGACTAAGTGGCCATTTATAAATTACCTCAGATTTAGTTCTTTTCCCGAACAGGCGGGAAGTTTCAATAAAGAGCTGTCATTTCAAAGGGTATCGTCAGTCCAGCGTATTTATATAATAGAGATCAGTAGTTACGTCGTGTCAAGTAATAACCGGATGGAGACAACATCACAACACGCGACATCTATTGAAAACGAAAAAAAAAATAGCAAAAAAGCACGTTTGTTGTATGAGTACCCTCCTTTAAATATTCGTTTTGTTTTTTAGAATTTTTTGTGATAGCGTCAACAGAAATACACAATCTGTGAGAAATTCAACTCTCAAGCTATTTTATCTTGAGATACAGCCTGGAGACAGACGGACAGGCATCCAAAACTTAGTAATAGGGTTTCGTTTTTATCCTTTAGATACGGGTCCCTAATAAATACACAAGATATTGGTATTTAGACTGCAATGCGGCCAGCAGGCAGATATGCACGTTAGACTTTCATGAATTTTAAACTCGGCAAATGTGGACCAGCCTAGGGCAGTATATTGGTCGTAGATTAGAAATTTTAGATATACCATTGAGAACATGCTTAAATACTACATTTCCCTTTTTTTTTTATCTATGGACACTTCACACCACGTCTACCCCTGTGCTAAGTACCCGAGGGACTTGTGTTACAGGTACCAGACAACGGAAATATATTTAATACTTTTATACTGTACACACATATAAGATTTTCATTATATGATTATAGTCATTATGCTTTTAGTAATATGTTTAAAATCGTATTGAAATTTATAACATGTTGGCCAAAAATGTTGTTGTGGACAAGTTACTTTGAAAGACACAAAAAATAACCACACCTGACTTCATCTTTACGCTGCAGCGTGTTATGCCAAGTTCAAGCAAAAACGGAATTAGCCAGCGCCAAGGATATTGTGGTGCAAATTTTTACTCCTCCATAACTCCAAACTTATTTTATGTGAACACACGGAACAACGTGTGTTTAGTAATATCCATAAGGACAACTAGAACCCCAGATTTCATTAATCTAGCTTAATCGATTACAAAGATATAAAGGTTCCAAATTCGTAATATTTCCTTTGACTGATCGTTGAAAAATCTAAACTACTTCCAAATGACCTAGAAAGATGAAATTTGGAACCAAACTTGGAAATTGTGTGTAAGCGTGGAAAAAACTCTGAAATTAAAAAAAAAGTTAAAAGAACAGGCGAAGTTTTGCGGCGAAATCCACAACCAGGCATGGGTTTTATATTGAACTTGGCTTTCCTTTTTAAATTATTTTTTTTGGTGCCATATTACGAACTCAATGCCATTCTAAATTGCACCAATTTTTTTAACAGCTTACGTATGAGATAACTGACACACAGTCAAACACACACCAGCAAATTTTATTATATTTTAAGAAAAGACAATCACAATTTTGCACGATGTACATCAAATTTAGTAAATAAAATAAATAATCAATCAAATCAAAATCTCTTTATTCAAAATAAGTACTTTGAGTACACTTTCGGAACGTCGAGACTACGGCGCCTACCACCGGTTCGGGAACTAACCCGGCGAGAAGAACCGGCGTAAGAAACTCGCACGGGTCCATCTTTTGCCTGAAAGATGGAAAATAACAATTACATGTGTTAAAACTAATTTAATAAACAATAATTGTTTTAAATACATACATACTAACTTTTACCACCCTTTTTACCCCCTTAGGAGACGAATTTCTAAAAATACCTTCTCATTAGTCACCTTCGTCATATGGAGAAGACTTCCCAGATTTCATGTTTCTACGATCAGTGGTTTAGGCTGTACGTTGATTCTTAAATAATATAGTGATATAGATGATGGTTGTTGAACACATGAAATCCCCCACACCGCTCTAGTCTCTAGTCTCTACGTCTTACGGAACTTTATTTACTTTTTGCCATCTCGAAAAAGTGCACAACATCGCCAAAGAAATCTCTATACCAGAAATCCGTGTCTTAGTTAATAATAACCCTCCCTGCGTAGTCGGTTAAGCCTAATTAATTATTTCCCAGTGCGTGCCTCCATTAGATTCGTCTCTTAATTTTGTCTAAAAAACATTTCGGAATTTTCATTCGTCGTTTTTCTCGTCTGTAATTTAGGAGGAAATTTAATTAATTTTCCTTCTGACCGGAAAAATATTTAAGAAAAGGCTTTATGGGCCTTTTGTGATAATTAAAAATAATTAATCTACTCCCGCCATCTACTGATTGTTCTGTGTAAATTTACACTAGTCGAGACCTTGTTAATGGGGGGAAGGGAACGTTTTATGTTTCTTAATGAAAGAAAGTTGATATAAAAAAAAAGGTGCGCCGAGATGTAACTACGCTTCGCTCTGCATCCTTTATGGGGGTTCTATACGGCGGGAACAAACATCACGCAAAGGTGCACTTTGCAAAGGTGCACCGGAATAATATACGGTTCCCGCGCGATAAATTTATTTTGGGGCAGCGAAGTTGCGGGCGTCATCTTGTTACGCCATGAACTGAAGGTGCATTTTAGATGTTGATGTTGTAAATGGTCGTGTTTGACAAACCTTGACGTCAAACACGACCTTGATGCAATCCAAATTGCACCCTCAGTTCACGGCGGACGATTCAAAATAGCTTTACTCGATGGACACCATTTACAACATTAATATCTAAGATGCATCCTAAATTCAATCTTACAAGAACGGTATAGTTTATAATATTTCACGTGGATGTAGTCGCGGGCAACAGCTAGTTAAACATAATAATTATGTTAAAAACATATGAAAAACAAGGTAAACACGAATAATGCTTGATCTTTGTTATAATAAAAAGCCTTTTATTTCCTGTTTCTTACAAGATACACTATATTTTTTTAACAAAAGATACACTGTATATTATTTTTACAAATAAATTAAAAAGTAAGAAAATATTGTTAAATTAAGGATAAAAAAAATTGTTAATAAATAAGCATTACCAATATATATATTTTCACAACAGGAACACCAAATTAACAGGTGAAGGCCTCCTCCAATGATCTTTGTTATATACGCAATAAAGTGATATCTTTCTAAAATAATATAAGACATGAAGTTTCTTCGTCGTATTTTTTAGACGAAACCCTTCTTTTATTTGTTTTATAACGAATAGCCTTCTCAATAATGTATGAAAAACATAAAAAAGTTCGTTATTTGCTTGTTTTTCTACAGCGAGCTCGATGTCTGTGAACGAGATTAAATAGTTTTGTCACAAAATTCCTTTTCACGGTTCGTTAGGGTAAGAAAGATTTTTATGTATGTCCGTCAGTCTTCGGGTGATGTGAAATGAATAATATAAATACAAAATAAACTAAATATTGCGCAGGTAGCTCAAAACAAGCCGTTTTGCCGTTTTCTTTCTTTTGATAAAAATGTCGCTGTTGGTCGGCTTCATCACGCTATTGCTGACACAACTTTCAGAAGCACGTCACCCCAATATTTACCCTACAGGTAATAATTACCCTTCGTGCACAAGTCCAACTCGCACTTGTTAGGTTTTTATAAATTTTGCTCTTAGTCGATTTTTTCTACTTCTCTTAACAAAAGTAAAAACCTGCTGGTATTGGGACTTAGACTACCTAACATTTATATTGAAAATCTTATGAAACTTTGAACACAAAGGTGAACGAACTTTCGTATTTCAGTTGGTTTGTTGCCCTCGCTACGTGTAAAGGTACGAGTAGACTTGGGCGCAGTTTGCCGGGCCGTGTCGGGGCGGGCCGGGGCTCAACGCAGTGCAAAATGCGCTATGGCATACTGTTGACGGGCCGGGTCTCACGCATTAACGGATTTCAACGCTCACTGCGTCACAGCGTGCCGGGCTGTGCCGGGGCGGGTCGACGCGCAGCGCATTGACGGATTTTGAGACTTCCCGATCAGTGTTGCCAATAGCGCTGGCTCTAATGTCGCCGTTTCACATACATGAAGTAGCTCAATAAAGCCGACTTTCAGTATTATTAAAATATTGTAGACAGTTGTAGAAGCCCAAACACCAAAATATCAGTATAAATAAAATAACGTTTTGTTGTTTTTACAATTAATTTATTTACAACCAGACGCATTCGCATTGACGGAAATCTGTCGCGCAAAAATCCACCGCGATGTGGCCCGACACGCTCCGTCAACGTGTGCGATAGCCTTCCATACAATTTGTATGGAGGCGGATTTTTCCGCTGAGACCCGCCCCGGCAGGGCCCGGCCCGCCCCGGCCCGCCCCGGCCCGCCCCGGCGCGGCTCGGCCTGGCCCGGCACGCTGCGCCCAAGTCTACACGTACCTTTAATGACACTATCACAAGGTGAGCGGTTGAAATATAAATTAATTTGATTGTTTAGTATTGATTTTTAGTTTTTATTTAATACTCCTCTTCAAAGTCAGCGATTTCAAACGATGTTATCATGTAGAGTCCATACTCATTGCCGTGGGAGAGCCATGCTTCGGCAACCACAATATTGTAAGCATACTCATTTGTGGTGAGAAAATAATTGATTGATTGATTTATTTATTTATTTATTTATTAGTAATACCCGTTTCACCCGTTAGGTACGGAACCTTATAAAGTATGATAATTATTCTACTATGATATAAGATACTTATTTCACGTAGGCAACACTGAGTAGGCTTTTCCTACGTGGAAAAAGAAACTTTAATCGGGATAAAAAGTCTTATAATAGACAAAGTTAGCTAATAGCATTTCGTAGTTTCAGTGTGATTGACAGACAAACATCCAAAGAAACAAAATTTCACATTTTAATAATTATTATTATTATAGTATTTTTTTTTAACCGCAACAATATGTTAACAACAAACTTTGGAAAAGACTAACGCGCGAATACCATGTTAGTAATACATCATAAACTTTATAGTTTATAGTTAACTGTAGTTTTTATAACGTCGTAGTTAAAAACGTGTTACGGGAATGGCTATTCGACTTCTTTTTACGGTGCCATCAAAAAAGTTTCAGCATTCGCTGTCAAAGAAAATGGTGCAGGAGAAATAATGAAATTTAGTATCGCAACAATTTACTTAAGCAACAGGATGAGGTAGATGAAAAATAATTAATAACAGAAAATAAAAATGTATGCAAACTCGTACATATCTATGTAAGGGATATGACAAAAGTTAGCTAAAATACTTTACCGATGTGTATTAATTCACTGTACTTCGTGAAAAGCGGCGTTGAAAGTGTATTTTTTTTTTAATTTTAAAAAGCTAGTCGATTATAATTATTCTAGCATAGAGCTACTATGGAGTCTGGCAAAGAATATAGTATTGAACATAACAAAGCACTTTCAAATCGCCGCTACAAATAAAAAAACACGCGATAATATTTTATACCTCCCATAAGAAGTTTTCTTTTCGTCGTTAGCAAAAAAAAAAACAATAATTTTATTTTACGACAGAAAAAACCGACCGAAACTAATACGACATAATAAAGATAGGTAACAAAATAACTGGGGCATGCCGATACACCGCGACATCCCGTCGAACCAGCTAATGTATTCATGGAAAACATCGTAAAAGTTCCCGCGCGTTACACACGATACACAGAATCTCCGATGCCAGGGGACTGGCGTTACAGGGGACCGACACAAGGACGACAGGGGATCGTAATGGGATTGTGAATGCGAAAAAAATCTACGAAAACTGAGTAACATGCGAAATTATCCATGCTGTTATAATAATCTTACAATTTATTTTATAGTATAAGAGAGCAAACGATCAAACGGGTTACCTGATGGAAAGCAACTACTGCCAATGGACACTAGCAACATCATAAGAGTTGCGGGTGCGTTTCCGGCCTATTAAGAGGGAATACGCTTTCTTTTTAAAGGTTCGCGGGTCGTATCGGTCTGGAAATACTTCTCGTGGTTCATTCCAAAGTTTTACTGTGCGAGGTAAGATGTACGCGAATAGCGCACAGTAGAAGACTGCCACTCATCAAGACGATGTGGGTGGTAAATATTTCGCGTAAAACGATGGCGAAAGGTTACAGGTGGAATGATTCCGAACAATACATCTTATCACTCTCCTTGATATAGTCTATGAAGGATGCAGAGCAAAGCTACATCTCGACGCTACTCCCAGGGATCCAGTTTCTTTGAAACATTGTGGCAATCAACAAGTAGTCCTTCGTTGGATAGAATCAAGAGGGAGCCTTTTAGACAGTATAACGTCTACATAAGCGTTGGTTTAGACTGAAATACTGTTGCGCTTTGTTTAGAACACCAAGCTTCTTCGAGGCTAACTCAGCCTGACCCTCCAGATGATAACGGAACTGGACTTCACTCGATATGTTTACACCAATGTATTTCATTGCTGGGAGAGATTGTTAGAGGAGTACCTTCAAAACGAGGTTTCGCGACCATTGGTTTGACGACCTCTGTGGCTAAGTTGTTGTAAGTGTAGTAAGCGCGTTGGAAGCTTAATCCGGGGGGTCACGGGTTCGAATCCCGCCGACGGAGCAAAAAATTTTTCATTGTTCCTGGATCTTGGATGTATATTAAATATGTATATCAAATAATAAAATCTTAAATATGTGTATACTATAAAAGTATTAAATATATTATTAATTGTCTGGTACCCGTAACACAAGTCCTTCAGGTACTTACCACGGGACCAGACTGATGTGGTGTAAAGCGTCCATAGATGTTATTATTATATTATTATTGGTGTCTTTTTAGCGGTGATCGCGGAAACTTGTGTCTTGGCGGGGTTGAATTGGACTAACTTAAATCTACCCCATTTAGAGACTTTCTTCAACAAATTCTCTACTTCAGACACAAGTTTATTTCGGCTCTTCGGCTTCGTCCGCGAAATATTCAGCGAACCGGTATATAAGGCATCACCTGTACTATCATCCGCATAGCAATGCATGGCGTTAGTCAGTAACATGTAATTGATACGCAGTATGAATAGGGTTGGCGATAGCACACAGCCCTGTGGGACACCAGCGTCAACAGACAGAGTATCAGAGCACTCACCGTCTGTAACCACCTTTACTATTTGTTATTAGTGATTGTGTTTGTAAATGGGAAAATATGTTTATTTATTTGTCCTTCCTTCACGCCCTAGCGTTACCAGCACCATTTGACTTGATTTTGGCAGTCTGATTTAAAAATATGTATAATACAGGCTTCTATTGGTCTTGGAAAAAACATCATGCTTCCAAACAAAATATTCGTATTTTTATGCAATTTTGAATTCTTCGGGAGCGAGGCCGCGACCAATAGTTAGTTATAAAATATTTTAAAAATAATTATAATTAAAATAAAATAATTATAATAAAAATTTATTTTTCTGACCGTAATAATTATAGCTACACTTATATAATTATATAGTTTAATCTTTGTGGGTAGACTGGAATCTTATACTAAGTAGTGTCCCGCTTTTATTTTAAGACACCAGTCCCTAGTAGGTACACGACGTTCTTAATGATATCAATAGTTATGTATTTACAGATTTTATTAATTAGTTAAATTTCTCAAAAAATCCTAATAAATATTATAAATTAATAACTCAGTATTGATCCGAATGCGCCAGGAAGAAAGAGAGTTATGTTTTTCGAGAGTATGTATGTATAATTGTTTGGCACGCTCTGCATCCTTAACGGCTTGATGGATTTTGACATAAGTTTCGTTAGATTCCTATTAATTTATTGTGAGAGTGACACTAGATTTATTAAAACAAAAAAATGGCGGATTTTGGGCGCCAAATTCAACTATTGCAGTGTTAAATTGCAACGGTTCCTGCACTCGGGTTTTTTGTTTTTGGACATTAAGCTTATTATTTAATGATTTACAATTATAAAAGTATACCATTGCTTGATGCTTACGATGTCTTGAAGAAAATAATGTTTAGATGCAAATAATTTTAATCTCTCTGCATTCACGAAAACAGCAGACAACAGTAATATATGAGTAAAAATAAAACATTACAAAGGAAACTTACTTCATAGACATCATAAAATTACTGTTTCAATTTTCATATTTCCCGTCGCGTCTTTTCGTTGCCTTTGATGCGTTTCTGTCATCATCTTATTTACGAAGTAACTCAAACAGTGCGATGCGGGTTTCTCGCAGGCTTCGAGGCCAATGAATCGAGACAGGATCTCGCTGAGGCCGTAAAACACGCGTCGTAAATATGGCCCGGCAGGAATTGTTCTGGAAAGAGGGTGGTTAGGGTTGGCGGATTTTATTTTATGCTCTATATTGCTGAGTGGTGTTTCTATCCAGGTAGTAGTAGTTGCGAATTTCGCACGAGTAAAATATTCTATCGAGAAAATTATTGGCATAATTATTTTGCACTCGATATCAGCATTTTTATTAGTGGCTTTTTTTTCGCACAGTAATTGTGGATTTTTTGAGATGCAGATAAATCTTATTTCTTTTCCTGAAATATTTTGAATTCAGTTATTGATAAGACGAGGACACACTATCGCAGATTTCGAGAAAAGTTTTGGGACGATAAATTAAAGGTTTATTACAAGTTTCCTCGGTTTCTTACATACCGAGATGAAAACTCTAAGTTATCTGGACTAGCAAAGGAGTTCATTCACGTTCTATACATGTTTGGGCCATTTGACATATTTGCCGGCCAGACGAAAAAATATGATATATGTAAATGGTCAAAGGAAAACCCAGCTTTACACAAATGTGTATGAAAGAAGGTAAAATTACTACGGCTTTGAGATAAGTTGGCTTAAAATAGCGCTTGCACTGTGTTGTGAATTGTAAGAAGGCTCAAATGTACCTGGATGATATTATATTATGTACTATGAGATACTGCTTTCATTTCTGGTGAGGGTCCCTAAAATATCAATTGGGCGTAGTTGGCTCATGGCTGCCTCTCGTATTCTGAGAAGGGCAAAATAATGTAATATCGTCCAGGTACATCGGGCCTCCGGTCATCTAACTCGTTACAACACAGTACGAGCGTATTTTAAGCCGATTTCTCGTAAGGTCGTAGCATTTTTTCCTTATATCAAATATGTTTGTAGCAAAGCAGTGTTTTCCCATGGAGATTTTTTATCAGGATACAGGATATTTTTTTTTTTGCTAATTTGATGAAATCCATTTTTTTAATGTCTTGTAACACCGTAACTATTGGGCACACAGATTTGGTCCAATAGTAACAAATTATAAAAATAATCTATTCTATCCAAATATTCCTTTTTTTGTCTGGCCGGCAATTATGTTAAATGGTCCAGAATTAATGATGTCCTTTCTTAGACATACCTAAATCAACTAATGAACAAAGAAATCGATATTTTAGGGAGTTCTCATTCAGGCATTTGTATTATTGGCACTGTAGGCGATCTTTACTTTGTCTGAATTTTAGGAACTTCGAGTTTGAGTGCTGTGCCAACTTAAATCATCCTAATTGTGTCAAAACCCTATTACATTTTGATTCAGCGCCACAGAATGCCCGCATTTACCAATACCATTTGTAAATTGCGCGGCAAAGTTTCACCAACTCCGACGAAACTCTGTTTGCGAATAATAAACAATTTAATTTCATCTGTAAACCGGTGTAGCTTTTTAATCGCTTGTCAAATTTAAAGTCAGTCAAAATTAATGCTATGAATATTGAATATGACAACCCTGCGCTGAAAGAGGACGCTTAAGTCGCCTTATAAGACTCTGGTAGGTAATTTCTTTCATTTGAGCTTGGAAAATGATTTAAAAGACTCTTATTAATATAAAAGCACTTTATAGATAATGTTCTGGTTCTTTTATAAGATGTATATCGAGAATGAAACATTTTCGTCAGGTTTTTAAATACCGGGACGAGAAAAAGACAGAGGATAGTCTTTGCCTAAGAAATGTTAGTAAATTTCTTACACGAAGACTAATTAATTCATTGTGACAAAATATATATTTCTGTCATAAAAAGTGACCTTTAACATCTATTAATTTACAATTATTTCAAATTTCTTTCAGGGTGTCTAAATTAAATTAATATAAATTAACGGCTGACAACTTCAAGGTCTCCCGGTTTATGGGACCTCTCAGTCCCCAGAAATAGGCTGATGCCTCACCGAATTCTAAAACAGGTACTTTTAAAGAATAAATATTATTGAATACTTTTTTTTCCTTTGGTCGGTTATAATTTTACTTTAATTATATTTTATTTTACAGTCACTTACTGGACGAAACACAGCATGACGCCGTTTCACACCAGTTTTCTGTGAGGCCGTCGAAAACTTTGGCTCATTCGTGCCGAATCATGGCTTCCCCACGGCAAATATTTTATCTTACTTATATTATAAAGTTTGTGAGTTTGTGGATTTGTGAGTTTGTGAGTGTGATGTTTGTTACTTCTTTACATACATAAAAAAAATATAAATATCCACAGCTGAACATATAACCTCCTCGTTTTTGAAAGTGGTAAATTTAAAGGTATTAAATGTACAGACTCTCCAATTCTACTGTTTTATTATATATTTAGATTTATCTAAAACTTCATTTATATCTTTTAATGAAAAAAATGTAAACAATCGTGGAATTACAATAAAATAAACCTCACGCAGCGAGAGACCTTTGCCGTAGACTATTGTGAATATCAAAGTAGGGCAGAGAATTAGGGACGTGACGCTAAATTAATATATTTTAGGCGGAATATTATCGACGTGTTTAGGGTTCCGTATCCAAGGGTAATAAAAAAAGGGACCCTATTGCTTAGACTTCGATGTTCTGTCTGTCTCCAGGCTGTATCTCAAGAACGGTAACAGCTAGAGAGATGAAATTTTCACAGGTTATGTTATTTTTTTGCCGCTGTATTAAAAATGTTAAAAATAAAGTGATTTAAATGTTTAAGGGAGATTCTTTTATAACAAACGTGTTTTTGCAAGTATCTTCCATTGCGTATCGGTTTCTACTACGTGGTTTGTAATAGCTGGTTAACTTATAAAAATTATAGTTACAGTTACTTTTCTTGTACGGAACACTTTGTACGTGAGTCCGACTTGCACCTGGCCGGTTTTTATCGTATTACTCCATCTCGCTTTAATTAATCCCGGTGTCAATGAGACTGAAAATTAGATTCTTTTGATAAGAAACGGGGAGAACGAATAAGCTAGAAAGTATCAACGAGGAAAATTGTGCTTAAAATTAAACTATAGACGCGCCCTGTTCTCGAACAGAAAATGTAATGATCTTTCAATCGATCAAATTACATTAAATCCGTAGCGTAATTTTTTGAAATTACGCTAAAGATCTGAATATACATAGGGGTATAGTGTAGGGGTTGTGATGCAGTGCATTTGCAATCTCACGCCGTTAACTGAAGGTGCATTTTAGATGTTGATGTTGTAAATGGTCGTGTTTGGCAAACCGTTTGTCAAATATGACCTTGATGCACTCCAAATTGCACCCTCAGTTCATGGCGTAAGATTGAATTGAGGGTGCATCTTAGATATTAATGT
>JAOTAV010052746.1:0-15951 GCA_026546445.1 Cyclargus thomasi
AATTGATTTCCCGCCTTTACTTGACACTGGCCATGGTTGTAGCCAAGCGCCATATAAATAAATAAATAAAATAAATGAGAGGAGACATATCGCTGTCCAAAGTTCAAAATTCTGTGGTGTTATGTCCTCTTTAGCTGGACATAACATCTGAGTTAGTCTGCTTATTTTATGTGATAAAAGTGTGAATAAAAGGGTCAAGTGACTGTTTTATACATTATACCGTTGTATTGTTTTATACCGCTTAATAATAAACCATAAATACGACAGTTCCTAGACTAGAATGACTTATTTGAGATAGCACTTGTCCCATTTCCTTAATTGAGAAGTTGCTATTAATTGGATTCGAGTTATCTGAAAAATCAAAATTTTGCTTATTTTCCTCTACATTTTTATACTGAGTAAAAGAGTCATCAAAAGTTGTTTCTAGAATATTGGACGTTTTATTTGGGTCAGATGCAAATGAACCATCTGGTTTTTTGAAAACAGTTTTATCAATCCTAATATTACACTTATTGATAATATGTATCTTTTTCCAAACATCACCAATGAGAGTTCGATTGTTAATAGAGGATATCCATTTTTCCCAGTACTTCTTTCTGTTATCTTTAAGAAGCCATCTAGAAATTGCTCTCTTCCTTTTATAATCAATTTTATAAATGGAATTGGGATAATTTCCTGCATATCGTCTATAAAGCTTAAATGCCTTTCTTATTGCTCTAAGTGCAATTTTAGAATTGTCATTACACCAAGATAAATTATTATTCTTCATGCGACCGGTAGATTTTGGTATGGACAGATGCACTGCTTGTAAAATAATGTTTGAAAATTTTTCAACTATTCCCCTTTTAGTACAATTAGGCGTTGAAAATTAAGATGTTAATTTTGATAAACTAAGAGGTTATTTTGACAAACTGATTTCGAGAACATTAACCAATCCGCTTTCTCATATTTCCATTTTTTTGGTAGACAAATACCATTCTGTAAATTTTGGTTTATCAACATTTTAATAAAAATCAGGAAATGATCACTGACATATAGCTCATCTAAGGCGTTCCATTCAAAATATAATGATATATCTCGTGAAGCCAAAGTCAAATCTATATTGCTCGTGCTACCATTACTGCTATTGAAATGTGTAGGCTGGTCATTATTATTTAAAAGTAATATATCACTATGCTCATCGATCCATTGTGCCAATAATCTACCTCTGGCGTCGCATTTATCGGAACCCCGATAAAAATGATAACAGTAAAAATCACCCATAATTATAAAAGGAGTAGGCAATTGACTAATTAAGTTATTTAAATCATGTAAATTAACTGTATAGCTATTAGGAATGTGAATATAGCATATAGTTATAGGGAATGGAAATTTTATTCTGTTTCTAAGTTACTGTTTACATTAATTAACTCTGGAAAAGTATATGGTTTTATGAATATTGCAACACCGCCACTAGCCCTTTTGCTTTGTAAATGATTTTTTAAAAGAGTAAATACCCATTAATTGAAGAACAGTAATTTGAAGTAAAATTTGTTTCCTGTAAACATATGCATAATGGACTTAATCGATTAATCAATAATTTAATATTCTCTAATCTTTTTAAGAAACCATTTACATTCCACTGTACTAGATCCATGAAATTTAACGATATAAAAGGTGTAAATAAGAAAAAATGTAAAGTGTAAATATGTAAAATGTAAATGTATAAGGTGAAATATGTAAATTATTTGTATACTCGTATAGTTGATTCTCGTAACAATTGATGCAATTTTTTGGTTAGCCTTGGACATCTATTTTTAAGACCTTTATTCATTTTACAGTGAAGTAAATTACACATTTTGATTAAATCTCTAACATTATCAGATTCCCTCAGTGGAATTCCTTCTATCGAATCGACGATAATCGCTTGATCCTTCTTGGGGTAACTAGTAGATGATGTCACGTTTGCGTAACTAGAAGTTTGACTTATAGATAATTGGGACATTGTGTTTGATTGGACGTTGGGTTGGTAGAAAACTTTGGGCTGATAGAAAACGTTGGGTTGGTATAAAACGTTGGGTTGGTAGAAATCATTGGGTTGTTTGACATTTTTAAAGGGTTATCCTGTTTCCAGGAGATACCCTATTCACAAAACACTTATCACTATAAACGTAAACAAGTCCGGTCGCGAATGCAAATGCCTACTACCCAATATACACCCGCACACACCTGCGTCCGTTGTTATAGTTCACTTAGAACTGAAAACAATTTATTGTACACAAGAGACATTTAAAACATTACAATTTACATGGAAAAACGACACAAAGGACTGCTTGTTTCTAAAGAAATATCTTACAGAAAGAGGAGAACATATATGGAGCAAAAGTCTTCTTTCTTAGTGACTAAAAGTGGGAAAGAGACGCAGAAAAATACAATGAAAGAAATGGAAAGATGAAATTGTGAACGTGGCTCGAAGAATATGGAGGAGGGTAGTATCGGACAGAAATAACTGGATAAGTTAGAAAGTATGAAAAATAGTAATAAAAATTGACGTAATATAATATTATATTTAATCATGTTTAAAAAAACAAAAATGTAGGTTAAATTATAATACATACCTATTTTACTAAATTTTAATTGATTAAATAATCCAAAAACTGATTGTTAAATATTACTATGTATTGATTCAGTTGACTATAAAAATATATTAATTAATATAGTAATTTAGCTGAGAAATTTCATTTGAGAAGATATGGATGAACTATCCCGAAGATAGTTCATCCAAGGCGCAAATTCTCCATTGCGTATGTCAAAATTATGTCACGTGATGGTGAAGAAATTGGCCGTATTCGTTGACATTCATTCATTGATATACATATTGCCTCAAAATGGCCTATGATGGTATAGGGTATAATCTGAGTGGAAGTATCAACCTATAATAGGATAGTTATACGACAAGGTTTCAGCTTGCCTCAAATATTTACTCAAAATTTGCTATCAGCTCCCTGATTCACGACGCGACTCCGCGCGGAAATGGAAACCTTCTTACGAAAACTCCTGGCACTTTGAACAAAAGTTTCCGAAATCGTTAAACAGGGGGCAGCTCCCAGATTAAAAGGTAAAACAGTATGCCTAGCATTAATATGGCTATGCTACTTAAACGTAAGTCTTCCGAGCACTCACTCGGCTATATTAAAAGGAAGGTTAAAATATGAAAATAAGTCTGTTAACAAACGTATAATTATTATAAATAAAAACATTTACGCACACTACATAACAACTAAAATTCTAAACTTTACAAGCTCTAAAAATACAGTCTACACTCTACTCTTATCACAACTTTTCTCCATATTCTAGTGTCCACAAATAATTAGCGTTGGGGTCAGCACTTTTGTCTGCTTCTTTTTGAATATCTTCTGTTCTCTTAAGAACGCTTTGTATTGTATTATAAAGTTCTCGGTTGTCTACTTCAGGCTTAGCTCTTAACTTTTCTGATCTTTTAGCGAATGAGCCTCGTTTTCCAAATCTTTCTCTAACAAATTTTTCATACAAATCCTCGTCCTCATCTTCCTCGTCGCCATCATCACCATTTTTACGATCGGCTATCTTGTCACTATATTTTGACTTTCTTTTATTGTTATATTCATCTAGATCAAGGTCGTAATTATCTAAATCTGGGTTATAAGTATAGTAAGACCATTTTTTGTCTGATTTAATAGGCTTATGAGTTTTGGAATCTTCATCCTCATCTTCATTTTTATGAGCAGGTTCATACGCGTAATCTAAAATATCATCCGGTAATTTAATTTCTGGCAGCTTAATTGGAACAACATCAAATTTAAAATTTAAGTTTTTATCGTATTTTTCATTTTCAAAATCCGTGCTATTAAGCTTTTCGTCAGTTTCATCCGATTTGCTTTCTAATGTATCTGAATTATGTAAAGGAGCATCGCCCCGCTCATTTTTTTCTAAATTTTCATCTTTATGCTTGTAATTTAATGGTATTCTCTCAAACTGTTGTTTAACGTCGTCTTCATTTCTATTTAAACTATTGATATTCCCTTCTTTCCCGTTTTTTTGTAATGGAAGACTATGAGGGGCGTCACCAGCTTCCTTACTGAGCTCATCACTATTATCTTCATCATTTTGTTCTATAACCGGTTTAACTTCACCATCATTTATAAGAGTTTGACTTTTTTCATCTGAGTTTTCAGTGGAGCCCGTCAAAAAAAAATTAGGATCAATGTCTGAAGTAAACTTTTCATTAGTAGCATTTACTTGTTTTTCTAAATACGGCGAATTTTGCGGAGATTCCGATGACTCAATAAAAGAACTATTGTCTTCGTCTGAGGCAGGTTTCAATGATTGATTTTCGTTACTATTTTCTTGAGCACTATTACCTTTTGATTCGAAAATGTGATTGCTGTTTAAATCACGACCTTTTTCTGAAGATTCATAATTTTCACTGCTCTCATCACTAGAATGTTGTCTATATTTATCGTTATGGTGTTCACTAGGATAATGTTTGTCCTCGCCTTCGTCACTATATTCCTTATTTTCACTATTATCATTTTCTGCTTCTTTATCGTTTTCGTTAGATTTTTCATAATTTTTATCACTACTATTAACTTCATGTTCATTTGATGTCAATTCATTATTCGGTTCTTCTCTACTAAATTCCTCATTTGTTGAAGCATCTTCATTAGAATTTTGATAGCTGTTATTGTCTTCGTTTTGCCGCGAATCTGGCACGGAATCAGTCTCCGAGTCCCCTGTCAGTTGTGAATAAGTTTCCGTCGTTGGTGTATTTGGATGTAAGGTTTCAATATTAAAATCCGCTAAGTCTGCGGATTGAATAATATCTGTCCTAATTCCTTGATCATTCAACTCACCTTGATTACCTACATTATGAACTGTTGAGTATTTAAAATTGGCAGGATTTTGAATAATCTGACTGTGAGGAGTGTGTTCGGATCTTTTTCTCCTTTTTAAGCTGTTCTTCTGATGTCCACTTTCTTTGTCAGCAATAATTTTGTTTTCATCACCTTTATAAATATATTTCATCAGAGTGTCATCACTTTGTATTTTATTAACGTTAGCTTTCGTAGCTGTAAGGTTAAACACCAACTCCAAGTTACTTTTATTTAATTCTTTATTATTAACCTGACTATCTGTTAACTTCTCTTTTTGAATTTTTGCAGCTTCAGTAGAATCACAATCTGGTTTATACTGAAGGTTTTCGGTTAAAGTATCTTTTGTGACGTTGCCGGCAAATTGGTTTGTAACATTGGCTTCCGTCATCTGTAAGCCATGATAAAGTAAGTTATACAAACGTTTAGTTATAAAAGTAATCTCACTTTAATACTTATAATTATTTAGCAACCGCAAACGCCATCTACTATACATGTGCAGAGACTAGGAATATAGTGCAAATTTATACCTTTTCAGTGTTGTGTTTCGATGCCATAGATTTGATTGTTAAATTCAATACTTTTCAAGATACATGACGTACCAACTCCGTATGCAAGGTGTAACAATCTGGTGACAGTGGCTAGGCTGTGTGGTCGACCACGCCACTTTGAAGATGTTATATTACAAATCACATTTCAGTCCACGCGGAGTAGGTAGGTTAGTACAATTACAATACTGTTATTGTACTTCGTATTTTTGGTGAGATGTGAACGTAGTCACAGGGAAATAATACGATCAATATGATACCAAACATTTATTGATACTTCCTACCATTTTACCTATGTACAAAATTACGCTAATTTCAACAAGCATAATAATATAAGTCTAAGCAAACTACAAAATAAATTAACAAAATCCCTTTATTACACATCTATGAAACTAAGTGAGAGATATCTTAAAAATACATATGCTACTTGAAAAATACCTAGATAAAATATTTACACGATAATTATTATGACACTAAACACTTAATGTTAAAATAAGTAGTAATAAAAAGAGTAGGTATACTGATGAAATATAAAATTGTAATAAACTTGTCTGAAGAGTTCAAAGTAGCCGAAGTACTATCATATATCTACTGTTGGTACGTTTGCCAAATACAGATGATATCATACTAGAAGGCGCAATAAAAATATAAATATCACTCCTTTCCCCATATACCTAGGCTACTCTGTACTTCAAGGAATTTTCCAGAAAAGCGAATTAGAAGGTAGGGCTGGTTTCAATTTCTTAATCTGTATGCAAATATTTGGATTACGTTAGCCTCTTCAGACCTTAGCTTTAATACAATAATGTATTTTAATAACTTGTATAATCTTGGCACATCAAAAATGCAATTATTGAATAGTATGTTAGCTGTACTCTGCAAATCTTATCTCATTTGAATATGAATTCTTAATACTAAATTATAATACAATTGGCACCTCTATGACGTATTTGCCTATTATTTTATAACAGAGAAATAAAATATAAAATTCAGTCACTCGCGCAGTAAAATTTCGCAAACTGATTCTAAAGAGCTCTACATCTATTTTACTCATGAAAAACTGGCAAAACTCAATCTTAATAAATTTTGTAACTGACGGTTATTAGCAAATAAATATACTTAAGCTAATGCTTTCACAAAAAATAAGTATGAGTAATTAAAAAAAAACTAAAACTAAGCAATATACATGGTGCTAGATGCTAAGTATGTAACTAATATCTACTTTACAAACATCGATTTTATGTGGTATTGACTGTTTTTAAACGTTCTTAAAGTTTCTGTTTTTAGATTGTACTATATAGGTAAATATATTCAGTATCATTGCTGATTAATTAATTTTACGAACAAGCCAATCCAAAGCTTCTAGAAACCTAAGAACCGGTTTCTTAGGCACATTTGCTTGGAAACAATAAGAACGTTTTGGTAATTATTTCACCATACAATATTTTTTGGATTAATTACATTTCTTTTTATCCAAAAATATTGATAAGTATTATGACTATTATATTCGAATTCTAGTCTACACTACGGTGCTGTGACTATTTTCCGTGGAATGGGTTGTAGGAGAAGCTACTTACGTATTGCTTGGCGGCGCCGAAAAGCGGCGCAGGTTCCGCCCACTTACTGAAGTCCATCGATGGAATTACACCACTTCGGCACGGTACGCGGGGATTTCTAGAAAAAATGTTTCCCATTTATAAACATTCTCATTGTCCCTGGAACTCTGGCTCTTGAGCCAAAGTTCGGCAGACTTGCATGTTAAAGGGACATGAAACAGTATACATATATAAATTTAAAAAAATCCAACAGGATTTTATTGCTATCAGTGGTATTATCGTTAGCTCTATTTCTTTGGGTGTCGCTGTTGTCGATTCAGGGGAGCTTGGTCAAACCAAAGATAACCTTATAAGTTTGCTAGCTACTTACTAGCACTATATCTAGTAGTGTAACTTGAAACTTTTCTGACTGCCATATTTCACTTTCTGTTCTAAATCAAAACTAAATAAAATTCAACTTACAGCTCATGATCAGGCAGGACCATGGGGTAGAGTTGGACAGTGTCTATGATATCAGTGTTATCACAAATGATACGTGCCAGTCGAGATTTGCGAATCTCTGTCAGTTGCTCAGGGGTGAAAGATGACGGCTGGTTGGGCAGCTCGAACCTAAAATATTAGATATTGTTAAATAAACAGACGTATTGCTTACTTATAGAACTATGGTAAAAGTTTTACCAATTAGAATTTAGTTGCGTCTACGTTTCACATCATAAGAAGGTGCGGTCTATAAAAACTAAAAATTAAAATCATCAAAATCAATCAGACATACTTTCGCATTTTTAACATTAGTAATTTAGTACAGGGTAGTGTAGGTAGTTATGATAAGTTATGAGCGCGCTTCACTTTCAGTATTAGTAGGCGTTGAAGGTTTCGTATACACATTATAAAGATATGCATACCGTTTTCTGTATTTTCACTTAAACATTTGAAGTAAAATATTACTCACCAGAATCTATCCCCTCTTCTGGAGTAGGAGAACTGTGTTGCAATAATGCAAGCGAAAGTTGGTCCCAACATGGAACCAGGTAGTGGGCGCTCGGATACACCTCCAGACCACAGATCTACGTCAATCGGGTGTTCGAAGATAGACTCGTATCGCCTGATAGTCCCATTTGTCATAGTATTGAAGAGCTCTTGGAAAGTTTCCGCACCGGATAGACCACAGAACTTCCGGAATTCCATATATCCGGGTAGTCCGAACTCTCGTCCTCGCTGCATGTTAAACGATACCAAGTCCATTCCGAATCTCGCTCCGACCTTCTTGAAGAGATGGTTAGTTACTTCTTGGGTGATAGAGTCGTCCATAGCTTGAGCGACCTGGTTCATCAGACCCATGACGTATTCATCGAGAACACCGGCTCGGTATAAGTCGTAAGGTCTTCGGATCAAGTCTGATAGGCGTTTGGATGCTGGATATAAAAATATTTAAATTACTAACTTTCTTTTTATACAATAGAATTCGTTTGACAGTTTCGTCCTTTAAGAGAGATGGAAGAAGCATTACATTAAACCATTTTAAAAGTGATTTATGGTAAGTTACATACCAATGAACTTGTGTGCCTTCGACCATCTTTCAACAGCAGTTGGTAGGAGAGAATGTCCGAAACGGTAGGCAGCAGCTGCAAACGCGTCCAGCACGTCTGGGTTTACTGCTGGATCATAACCATCCCAATAGCCCTGAAATATTAATAGATGTTTTGAGCAATGCATAAAGGTAACGAAATCTTGCCCTCAATATTTCCGAAGATTTAGTGGTATAATAGTGGAGGTCGCAGGCAAATTTGGTAGTTACACGGAAAGAGGGTTTCTCTTTCTGTATCACTGTATCTCACTTGTCTACGAATTCCACTTTCATTTCAGCATATGAACGGAATAGTCTGAATACTAAATTGAAGTCCATTCAGTACCTAAATATACTTTATGTAAGATCAAATACAAATAAATTTTACGAAGTTTTAAATTAGTTTATTAATCCCTTGCAGACAAACCACGTACTGACACAGAATTTTTAAAAAGTATAATGTGTATACTACTTACATCCTTTTGAAGCACCAGCCCGAATTTCTCCATAACGTCCTTTCCAAGAAGGATAGGCAGGAACTCGTTGTAGGTGATATGTTGGATTTCAGCGATGTTGATCCTACGGGCTTCTTGGAACAAGGTCTCGTCGTCCCAGTGCGGGTTCACTTCCGCGAGCGCAACTGCCACTCTATTGTGTTCTCTAGCCATCAACGTGTGCATCACAGTCAATACCAGCTGTTCGTTGACTCTTATTTCACCTGGTTAGAATATATAATCATTAAACGATAAGTCCTGAATCGGGTTTGTCATATAAATTCCGCTATATAAGATGATACCTATTAGTAATAGATAGCGCAGTAAGTATGGGAAAAATGTTTTGTCGGCTAATTCGGAACTTACGATCACAAAATCTCTTATTATAATGCTGAGCTAAGTTTACAAGGCCCCGGTAAGAGCTTAAGGATCTTAACGTAAAATTATTAGTTTGGACTAAAATTTCTTTATGGAAGTGTATAATTTGCTTACCAGCTTCGAAACAGTACATATTCTTGTTGGGTCGAGTGCATCCTTCGTCGGGGATATCCAGCTTTAAAGGCAGCAAGTCCTTTAAGCCATATTCTTTGAAAACTGGGTTCATTCTCAAAAGTCCTCCGTAACCAGTGCGCAGTTTCCTTCAAATTTATGCAGGTATAGTAATGCTTTTACAAGCAGAAATTAAAAATAAAACTTTGTGTAACTTAGGACGTGTTTTTTATGTTTTTTTCCTCATGTTCTAGGTGCCTTTATTTCGGTAGGTGATTCGAATATAGTTTAATTCAGTAGGTAATTTTTCCTTATCGAATAAAATTTTAGAGTAGTAAAATTTTATTGCACTCTTATCATAGAGTCGTGTTTTCTCCTTTCCAAATTAATAAATAATACTTACCTTTGTACTCGACTAGCGTAGTAAACTCTCTCAAAGTTACTCAAAGTAGTTTAAATATATTTGCTATACACTAGAGACCCTCGGCTTATAAAAAGCTAAATACTTTCTTGTACGAGAAACTCACCTCGAGAATTTTTCCGTGACTCCATAAACTGTATTACCATCGATAGCTCCTGTCAAGGTGTTGAACGGCACTCGAGAACCTGAAGTTGTTAAAATACTTTATATTAAAACATACATAAAATTAATTCGTCAGTTACCTAGAAACATGCCAAAAGACCAAATCCAAATCCACAGTTTCCATAAATGTTCTTTAGTACGTTACATAGTAACTACGTAGTATCTACCTACCTTTCGACTAATTTAGGCTGTGGAGGACACTAACTCCCTACCAAAAATTTTGACATTTTTACACAAATCGCTTTATTGTCATTCTTTTGTTGTAAAGCGCCTGCCTTTTTGATATCGAACAAAAAATAATAAAAAATCACGTTTGTTGTATGAGAGTCCCCCTTATTTATAAAATTTATTTTGGTTTTATTTGTATAAATGTATATATTTAAAGAGGCAACATAAATACATAAGCTGTAAAAATTTCAGCTTTCTAGCTTTTACCGTTCTTGAGATATAGCCTGGAGGCAAACAGCCGGATAGACGGCCAGACATCGAAGTCTTAGTAATACGGTCCTGTTTTTGCCCTTTGGTTACAGAACCCTAAAAACAACACTGTGGGCTTATTGTCTCGCCTCCTCGCAGACACTGATTATTACCAATTTATGGTCACCATTATTTAAGATGGGTAATATTTTACAGTTCTATTACTTTGTATGGGCATTTTTAATCATACTGGCACAGATGCTTGACCCATTAACGGAGATTGCATAGCGGAAGTTGTTTGCATATTTGTAACGTTTCTACGTTTATATCCCGTTCGGTTTATATTCGGATATTTTAATTGACTTAATTACGAGTCAACTATTTATTGAGCCGTTTTTGGCTGATACAGCACAACTATTTTAACCGATTGACCAAAGTAGTGCTTGTGTGTTAAGGGGCCAAGTCTATAGCGATATGAAATGAATCTAACGTTCTCTATAATTTTGGTCGGTGTGTTGTTTTCTTACAAGAATTTTTTACAATTCATAATTATGTGGCTTTATGTGTTTGATGCAACTCATAACGCTATAATATGAGTATGAAGTATTCAGTTAAATATTTTTTTGATAAATCCGCTTTCAGGCAGGATATTAAAATAATAGTGTCGGTATTCTAATAACAAGTTTTTTGTTTGAATGATCTTCCGTCGGTCGCGTCGGACTACTTACCGGATTTCGATAAACATGGTATATATGTACAGTACTACCTAACTTAGATATTAAAATAGTTTTTTTTCCGATTAAATGCTTCCATTGGATTTCACTAATTCCAGAGGGAAAACTTTATCTTTAAATATGCTTTGCTTGGTAATATTACCAAGCAAAGTATATTTAAAGAGAAGTATAAAATAACCTACGTTTAGCAAACTCCTACATAAGACGCATCACGATTGGAGAAAGGATTCAATAAGTTGTAAACAGGTTGGTCCACCTCATAGAATAATTTTTGCACTATATTACGCAAGAATAGTAACGTAATCTACTTTCGCCTCTCACTCGGCAGATGCGCCGGACCCGGGTTAAACCGGTCATAGAGCTGCGTGAACTTTGGGTCTTATTACCAAGGGCTAAGGTCTAATTGTGTTACACCGGATAACCACAACCGTACCCAGTGAATGGATGACCATTGTGATATAACCTCACCTTTGTGCTCGAGCTTAACTACTTAATTGTAAGCATGCACTACACGAAAATCGTTACATAGCAATAATTGTGTATGTGTGGTTTAAAGGTACTTTACAACATTTGTTATAGAAATGAGAGAAGTTACTAGTCGAGTTGTCTTTGTTCACAAAACCTCCGAGAGTAGAAATGACATAATTTGCCCAGTCATGTTATTTCATCAAAGACAGCTGATTTCTTGATGATTTTGGCATCTAATGTGGTTCTTGTTTTGTCAGGCGTGTAATTGAGAAAACATTTTCGCGTGAAAATCTATCCTGATGATGAGTTAAATTAAGTCCGACACAGTCCAGCAGATTATCCAAATTTCTAATCTGAAAATTCGGACGTCCTGGCCGTACGCATTCCGTTCATATGTTTTGTTGTAGACCATGAGCTCTATCCAAAATTACTAATACACTTTTGTATAATGTTTGACGTTGGAATTTTCTGATCAGAAATTCGGATAACGTGCGGCCGGGCGAAAGATATGTGGCAGTGCTTTACCTAATCTGCAGCCAGGTCTTGGTGAGGGGAAACCTCGTACGAAGTCGATGCACTTTACTCCAAAGAGACGGTAGAAGTAGTCGTCATCAGGAATTCGGATTTCATTGCAGTAAGGATGTTTCAAATGCTGTGGTCGCTTACAGCACTCCTCAGGATCGTTTCTGTTATGAGGATCTGAAAAAGAAGATTCTTTGAATAACTGATTTATTTATGAATAATGACCGAAATTTCTCATTGAATAATAACTATTTTTAGAACTTTTTTATCGGCACTTTGAAATATGTGAAATTTTCGGGTAAAGGGAAGTCAGCATGACTTGCTAAAATTCAACAGGTAAAAAATTGTTTTGCGTGACCAACCGCCTAGCTTATAAACAATAAGGAAAACAATTTAAAATTGTGTCTGTATACTTTGGTGATTTAGCCTGATGTCGGTGTCAATGACCTCATTTTTAGCTTTAAGTATTAGCCTAGATAGGGGTATGCCGGAAAGATGAATCGGTGGTCCGTAAATTGTCTTAGGTCGGTTTCAAACCATACTAGTTTTCATCAAAATGTATTCAATGCGGAATTCGTTCCGTACGGGAAAAAAGTGAACATCTGCGCTCGCTAATGTATTTTCTACTGGTTTAATGCATTCGGATTTCAGGTACTCGAAAGCGGAATTCTGTATTAGGAAACCTAATACGTAAAACATTCGTTTGCGGCTGGCTTAAAGAGAATTACCATGGCAGTTCCTTTGTGAAAGCATACATGATCCGAGACACGAGATTACCATGTAGGTCGTGGCTTACACTTCTGACATTGTGACATAACATACCTAGAGGCGTGCCAGTTAATGTGTAGTCGTGGTCCATGAACTGTCCCCAGGCGATGACCATGACAGTGCCGGCGTGATCGTGGAAGCCCTCATCAGGGTGCATGGTCCGGGATACGACACGGGATAGAGGCAGGTCTCGACCGCTGTGCGATATCCGGGGAGCGTTGATGCCGTCCGCAAATAATGGACCGATTAACCTGTTGGGTTTGAAGTTCGTTTACAGCGCTACACATGTAGTACTTGTGTTTACAATGCAAAGAAGCTATTTTTAATCTCTTATATTATAATTTCCTTATTGTATAGGTAAAAACTTTGGTAAATAAGGTAAAAACCTTTTTACAAAAGGTTTGAAACGTAAGTGATTGAAATTTGACGCGGACGAACTCACGTTTCAGCACAACTCACGTTTGCAGCTGATGTGACATACGATAAGAACCGAAATTACGCGGCCAAACTTCATAATTAATATGCTGCCAAACTCACGTGGCGTGCTCGCGATCGCCGCCACCCCATAGATCGCTGAGAACCAGATTGAAACTAGACATTTTAACAACAACATACCGTTGGAAAGGAGCCATGGTGGCGCCCCAGGTGGGATTGTTCTGGTTGTTGCAGAGTCCATCCAGCCGCCTGTACTTGCCGGCGCGGCATTCCACGCGAGAGAACACCGGCGGGCAAACCTCGCGGATGAGAGTACGAGATGTATCGATCAGAGGTAGACCCTTCTCGATCTCTTCGTAGTTGAGGCCGTACCTGAAAGAGAGAAGAAGGGATTAGACTGATAATTATTAGAAATTAGCTGTACGACACAGCCACGGCTAATAGGGAAAAATAGTTTGTATAGTTTTTCTTAGCCAAAGGTAGGTTGAGGTAGCCAAAGTCTAAACTGTAGCCTACGTGTAATTCTATGATACCAGCTAATATCATACACTCATAAAATGTCAGATTTTATTTTAATTTCGGCAAAATCGGTTTGGCAGTTTAGCCGTGGTGACAGACAGACAAACAGACAACCTTCCAAATTTAAAATATTAGTACGAATATTCTAAGAACTACGAATTAAATCTTCAATAAAATATGTTAAACAATGTTTTTGCAAACTCACGGAAGTGCGTTCTCCCATAGTAACTTTAACCCCACTTTTTACCCCCATAGGAGACGAATTTCGAAAATTCCCCACTTATTTCATACGATCAGTGGTTTAGACTGATAGTTGATTCCTTAATGCATATAGTTCAGGACAAAGGATTTTATATAATGATAAATATAACAATTATCTTGACCTCGAGAATGTAAATATAACATCACTGGAATTTTTGTAAAACCTTAGGCAGATGTAAGACTTAGACCTATGTAATTTTGTAAGATGGCCAAAAATAATTTAACTCCTCTTATAGTATGTTCTAGAAATCGACTTTTGTTTAAAATAGTTTCGATAAAAATTTTTAATTCCAACACATGTCATTGATTTAATTGTTACACTATATGAAAAGCAGTTTTGAACTACATTCACATTGGCACTGGAAAATGAGAATGTGGGTGAAGGTAAAATTGCTTATGTTTATAAGTGCCATGTTGTACCTTTATTATGTGTTAACAATTTGTACATGAGTTTTAAAAATTTTTGTAAATGCCCTCGTTACAATCAAAGCAATAAGGTAAGTAAATCGATACTTATGTACATATCATATTTGTTTTAGAGGTCGTGTCGTTAAGAAGTTTAACAGTTCCGTAAATCTGAATGTATAACTTCCGCCATTCACGACTTATCCTTATTAACTTAGTTTGATCAATCAATAACCAATTTTATACTATTATATTTTGTATTCTCTATACAAACCGTGAGCGACAGAGATACGAGGTGACAAAGTAAAAATTCGAAAAGAGCACGTCGAAATCCTTACTAATATTATGAATAGATGATGCCTGCAACTTTGTTGCGCGAAAATGTGTATATCACAGGAACCGTACATTTTCCTGGGATAAAAAGTATCCTATGTGTAGCCTAGGCTTAATAGCTGTGAAATAAAAAAGATTTATTAGTACAAATAGACAAAAAAATTTTCTTTTTGTATAATAACTTCAATAGCTATTAGCTACGAGTATGTATTCTCGTATAAGCAATGTCAAGAGGTTGCGTTAAATATTATCAGCATAAAAAAAATCACCTAACTGTTAAGTTAACCCGAGAATCGAGCTTCAGATAATGAATATGAATATCTAACTGTTATTCCAATTTATGTAATCTGTCCAACGTCTCGAGGTGTAAAATTGAATAATCGCTACAAGGTAGAGTTCGATTCTGATGCTTGATCACATCTTTAGCCCGGAGATCAAAGCGATATTCGGGTTCTAATTCTCTTGTCTCTTTGAGCATTTGAGAGTTTAAAAAATTAAATTATCGTCTAAAATGTATAATAAATTACCTACATCAATAAGAAAAAATACTATAATTTTGTTTTATTTAAAAAATCTCTTGAAAACTTACTAACGCAAAACTGCTATTATAGCCTTGAAGAAAACTTACCTAAACGAAAATTTTGAGATGTAGGTTTCATCACTTTTATAATATAAATATATATTTAATTTGTCTGTTGCGATAAACATACAACTAGATCATTATTATTTTTACTCTAATCAGCTTTGTTTAATTATAATTGTAATTTTAATGAAAGTAGATAATGTATTTTTTAAATCTTTATTATTATTATTGTAAAATACTGAATTGACATTTTAATATTAATATAGATTTTTTAATTAATTGACAGATTTCTATAAGGTGACATTATACTAATCTATATATATAAAAGAAAGTCGTGTTAGTTACACCACTTATAACTCAAGAACGGCAGAACAGATTTGGCT
>JAOTAV010052757.1:0-15951 GCA_026546445.1 Cyclargus thomasi
CCCTCCCCCCTCCACGACACCCCGCCACCCCCCGCGCTCGCCTGGCGCCGGTGAATGTGGCCGTGATATTTTCCACTTCCTTGTCGTAACACACGCGCCCGCGCCGCTCAAATTGTTGTCGAATTAACCAAACGCTCTCGATTACTAAACCAGTGCACATCCATGTTGCAACACTGCAAGTGCAAGAGCTTCAGAAAACTGATGTACTATCAGAGAAGTCGAAACAGGACCAGAGTGAGGACGAATTAAGTTGGTCGTGTTATCAAACTCAGCCGGCGGATCACGACTTACATGGAATCGACGTATTCCGACCAGATGACGTAGGTCCGTTAACTGGTTCTCATTTAATTTCCCCCATGATACATTCTTATAACGTGTCATAGGTTCATACACATCGATACTTACCAGTATTATAAATGCGAATTGCTTTGTACAAATATTTTACATATTTTCTTTCTTCATTAAGTATATTTCTTAGAATTAAGGCGATTTAAGATAGGTAAAATAAAACAAAAATTGTTTTTGAAATTTAGAGTTATGTTTATCTATCTGGTACGCAATCACGTCTCAACTACTCAACGGATTTGCGGTTAGCAGGCGAATTGCTTGTAATTAGTAGCGTTGTTAAAACTTTTCTTCCTCAAAAAGTTATGGCAAGTTGGATAATTACTTCAAGCACTGCTCAAAATTTTTAGACATTAAACAAAAGTATTTAAATGAAACTAGAATTTCTACTTTTATATCGATATCAATTCTATTTTTTTCGCCCACGAGAGCCTAGAGCATGGAAGCCTGTAGCGACTCTCCCAGCCCGTCAGCTCCGTATAAAAACTCATTTGCTAGGAGGTAGTCTTAAGAATGCATGGCCGAAGCCCGATTTTGGCGATAGGTACCATGGATGAGCACTATCCATTGGCGTATCTGGTGACCCATTTTCCGGGGGTGGCCTGAGCTTAAAGTCAAGCTTAGCAACTAGTATTTACACTATCTGTGGCTTTAGTCAGTAACATAATATAAAAATATTATAAACCACATTGACACCAGCGAAGTCAGATGCGCCAAAATTCGTTTATCGCGCATTTTTACCCATGTTTGTGGCATAAAATGTATTCCCCAGATGATTCTGGGATGGATTCACAGCCCAACCGCCCACAGCCCTTCCCCATTCCCCCCCTTTTTACGCCTATGGCACTATACCTGGTTGAGAAGCGTGTGAGCGGCGGCGCGTGTGGTATGCGCGTGATTTCACGTCTTCGCGTAAGACACGACAACATTGAACTACACCACGCAACATTTTCACCAGTCACTATATATAAACCGAGAGCTGGTAGCTAGTTTTGAGGTATGCTGAAACCCAAGTCACATTAGATCCTTGGGGTCGCAGTGACGCAAGGGCCACAGGGTCTTTCCTTAGGCGAGGTAAAAAAAAGCTGAAACCTTGTCATGTTTCTCTCCTTGTCAAAATCAAAAAGTATCCTAGTACACCCCAATTCGGAACTGGTGTAATATGACAAAGTTTTTGCCTCAAATACCTACTAAACATTTGCTTTGTGCTAAGAAATATTTCACTATAACAAGCCTGAGCCTTCATATCGAAATTCAAAACTTTGAAGCTCCTTTTGTGAGACTCCTATTTAGAAAATGTTAGGCCGCTTGCCTACCGCCGCCTTTAACCAAGAAGCAGATAAAATTCCACTTTATGCCAAGGCTACAGGTTTTATTTTGCTCTACAAAACTAAAGAGCAGCAGCGGCTAGATCTTAACGATGTCGGTCGACAGTGAGACCTATAGCCTAGGTCATAAAGCGGTATTTTTAGGGTCCAAAATAACCTCGCTCTCGGTTTTCGGTGGCGGTGGACAAACTGCCTTAGGTATATAGGGGAGAACAACATGTTTAGGGTACAGATTACTTAGATAGATTCCCACACCATAAATTGTTTCTCGTAACTTAACACAAACAGCTGGCGCCGAAGCTTAAACCGTTTTAGAGTCTGAAAGTAGCAGCACTGAAGAGCAACTGTTTTGTGTCTGCAGTGTAGGCAATTGCCCCAACGTCGTGTTTGGTCGTATCTTGTTCTAGTTGATACCCGCAACTTCGTTAGCGAAAATTATATCTTACGGGTATATTTTTCGCGTATATAGTATCTAACATAGTATCTTACGGGAACTGTACATTTTCCCGCGAAAAAAGTATAATATGTGCGTAAGCTTAATAGCTATTAAATAAAAAATAATTATTCGAATCCGTTTAGTAGTTCCGGAGCGAAGCGCGTACAAACAGACAACTTTTTTATTGATTTGTGTTCTATTACAGTTCCTAAGCGATTTGATTGGTTTGTTAAATTATTAATTGTACAGTCACGCCAATTTTGCTGTTTTATTATATGTATAGATATAGATTTGAATGTCTCATTTGTGTTTACGTGTGTTTGGTACACGGTGGTGCAGGTTTATTCCGGGTGTCGAGCCGTAATCGAACCTGCACCCTTTCGAGTGCCAACCAGAGGTCTACCAACTAGGCCACGGACATTAGAGAATTATTATGACACACTCAACAGAGTTCAGTTCACCGCGATTCTGAACACATAAAATAAGGGATAGAGAAGATGAAAACTTTTCGAATTCTTCAAGAGTGATTTACGATAAAGCCGTTGGTAGCCTATGTTTGTAATCATAGTTTTTTCAACACATTATTACAGCCAAACGTATACAATAAAAGTGTTAAATTTAAAACACTAACGCGCTAAAGGGTAAATTATTTTACCTAAGTGCTTATGCTTGAAGTAAATTGATGTTAGATGAAACTTTGACTACCTTTTATACCGTGGCAAAGGTAGCAATGTAATTGTTAGTTAACAATACCACAGAATAAAAAATTCCATAGTAGATTAATAACCTGTTTCAACGCTTACAGATAGTCTATTTATTTGACAGATACAACTTTATTTGACAGATTTTGTATGGAGAATCTCTCAAAAAAGATGTGGATAGCCAAAAAGAAACTTTAACGATAACCGGTGAAACAGGCCCTAAGCCTTTAGGTAAACCACAAATTATATGTTAGATAAGGGTCATCGTATCAATAATTTTAAAATATATATTTGTAAACATTTAAAACGCAACATTAATAAATTGATTGACATAACACGCAAACTTTATATAGAGTATATAGAAAGCCGTTTCAATAATCACAAATGAGACATATTAAGACTGTGCCATAAAATACAAACGAAGAAAACCCAAGTTATATCCCAGCGTGTCTCTCGCTTACAATAAACGTAATACAGCATACGTAATGTGGTGGCTAACATTTAGCATTGCAGTAAGGGCCGCGACGCTGGCATTCGACACAATAGCCGAATATAAACGTTTCAACCAGTTTAACTGGGCGCTAACTTGTAATTTTGAAACGAATACAATCCACTTCGATACATGCCTATCAAGTTTAACACAAATACGCGGGAAATTGAACATTTTATCCGTGGTAAACGTAAGCATAATCTACCTTATGGTATGGTAATGGGCCCGAGTGGGTTTGTAAACAAACTCACCTGTTCCTGACCGACGAGCGGGATGACACCGTATAGTTCCTGGGGAGGCGGTGCGCTTGCGCAGGGGCGGAAGCGGGCGCGGGAGCGGCGGCGGGCGAGGTGCGCGGCAGGCGCGTAGCCGACGCCGCGGCTATTACCAGTAGCCAGCGGACGAGCATGTCAGACATACGGCGCAGAGCACGGCGCGCGAGCGAGTACCGCCGCGCAGCCCCCACCTTCGCTGCGCCGAGCGGGGGCGGGTCCCCCCCGCCGTATGCTTTCACTTCGCGTTATCTCCCCGCCCGGTGATAACGATACGGCCTTATACGTCACGTGCGAGGCTGCGTGCTTCTAGATCAGACTGGTCGCTCCCGAAGCACGCCACCAGAGGAGTTCCCTATGGGCTTTCCTATTCCTTCAGTAAAAAGGCCGGGAATACACTTTCGACTCTTTATTACGAGTGTCCATGGGCGACGTCAGTTTCTTTCCATCAGGTAACCTCAGGTGGTCTCCGGGTGGGTCATGCGACACCCGGGTGGGGTGTTGTCCTTGTTGAATCCAGATTCAGGATATTATTCAGAACCTAATCACTACCTAATCAAAATTGTTAAGCAATACATTTTTATAAAGCCTCCTAATTGCGTCTTGTATTAATTTAGACTCCGGCGCCGAAGTTGGACCTGCCCATTCTTGGGACATACAGATTACATATTCACATTTTATCGACATAGGTTACACTAAAACGAGATTGTTTTATGACATAATAATTGTCGTCAATTATTATGTCTCTGTGGCGCAGTGGTTGATAGCTCACGCCGGGGGTCGAGAGTTTAAATCCCGCCGACGGAACAAAAAGTTTTTCAATGTTCCTGGGTCATGGATGTATATTAAATATATGTATTATATAATAAAAAACTTAAATAAGTGTATAGTATAAAAGTATTAAAAATATTTCCGTTTTCTGGTACCTGTAACACAAGTCCCTTGGATGCTTAGCACGGGGCCTGATTGACGTGGTGTGAAGTGTCCATAGATATCATAGAATTGAAAACATAGGTAGAAGAAGCAGATTACTAATTTTTACAACTTTGAACAGTAACCCACTTTTTTCTCATTTTAACACATCTTGTAAATTTCCTACTTAATTATCTTGCCTCACAAAAATATACCTAATTATTAAAAATCGCCGTAAAAATAGCAGAAAAGCGGCAGTTTTCAGATTGTTATTTGCTACTACCACTCATGTCTTCAATTATAAATACCACAATGTTGGGTTCTGGAATCTCATTGGGACTTTAATAGCCAGTTTACTTTACATCAACTATATTACTAAATATAACTAAATATATAACTAAATATATTTACTTAGCAACTGGTATCTTTATAGCACCAAAGGAAATAATGATAAACACATTAACAAATATATAAATTTATTCAATCTGCATCGCAGGAAACATTTTTCCGTATAGGTTTGACAATTTTACATCAGTGAAATCCATTTCACTGTCATGCGTAATATCGCACGCTATGAGGTCCACATGCAGAGATTTTCAGTTTTTGGTGCATACCCGCATGCGAACCAGGGGCTCTACTCCGAAACCGTCGTGACACTCGAACGAATTGCAATCCTGCGTCCTACTCTAATAAATGTAACTATGAAAATAATATTTTTACTGTAATTTTTTGTTACTGGAATAGAGATTATTATTATTAAACGTGAAATGCGGTAGGACGGCAGAACTTAGTCCAGTCTAAAGATTTTATTTTGCCTCTTGATAATAGGGCTCTTTATCCGCACGCAGGTGATAATATGCCTAACAAAAAGGGCTCTAACAGCCAGTCCACACTGTGCGTTGTTTTACAAAGAAATAACTAAATAAAGAAAATAACGCAACGCGCCGTGTTGCTTTGCTCTAATGTCCAGGATACACAAGGCCAGTTTTTAAAGTCAGTATATCAAGCTAGTTTCAGCCTTTTGAACTGTATTAGCTTGCTGACACTGGCTTGTCAATTTCGCTTAGATTAGAATTGAAGCAAGTTTCGTCTACACGCAGCAAAGAATACTAGCTTGACAGCTCACTGATATTAGCTTGCTGGTTTGAAAAACTGGCCTCGGGTGTGCCGGACATAACGGGGAGTCTCATGGCTGTGGGCAAGGGGTCTTGCGGAGATAGGAGCGGTTGGAAGGCAGGGGCACCACCTTCATCAGGGGAAATGCAGCCGCTGCCTCAGCGTCGCCAACTGAAGGTAGCACCATGCAGTCGTCGCCCATCTGAAACATAGAAACATACTTAGTGAATGCTGGTTAATATTAATATTATTAATGTTATGTTGGTTTTAGTACTTTCAAACTATTATTAATGCGAATGTGTTTGTTTGTCTCTCTTTTATGCCCAAAAGAAGCAACTAAATGACTTGATTTTTGGCATAAGTAGTTAAAAGGAGAGTATAAGAGTAATAGGCTACTTTCAGTCTTAAAAAATCATCATGCTCCCAAAATAGGTTACTGAAGCTTACAAAACAAAAATACAAAACCTCTTGCAAACATTGAACTAAGTTATGTATAATGGGGGAAATTGAAAAGAGCCAGTTGACGGATCAACATCATTTGGTTGGAATATGTCAATTCCATGTGAGTTGTGTTCTGTTAACTGACTTTGACATGGCCCGGCCAAATTACTTAGATCCACAATGTGTGTCTATTTCAACTTCTTTGACTGTACAACATTTATAACAATAGTACTAAGAGCTATTTTTTCGTACCTTCCAATCAACTGGAGTTGCCACTTTAGCTTTGTCAGTCAACTGCATAGAGTCGATAACACGAAGAATCTCACTGTAAGTAAAACAAAAAAATTTGTTAAGTTTTAAATGTTTAATACTACTTTAATAATGTTACTAGTTGTGCCCCACGGTGCTACCTGCTTTTATCCGACAGAGAATTAATAGCTTTATAGCAAAAATGTTTCATCAAAATCTGTCTAGTAGTTTCTGCACAAATCATACACAAGACAGACAGAAAGGCACGCGCACAAGGACAGACAGACAAAATGTTGCCTACATGTCAATACAGAATATTAGCTAGCCAAATTTTATTAAAATCGGTTCAAACTTTATTAGTAGAATATTGTAATGATCAATTGCTTTTAAAATGTGTATGGATAAACAAAGATTTGTTTTGTTTTGTCACAAATAATTTACAAGTATATCAATTTGAAATATTATATAACTATAAGCTATTATTGCAGTTACAGGAATTATATTATAACAATTTATGTATAATGAGGAAAGTTGAAAGAGAGCCAGTTTACGAGTCTACATCATTTGTTTGGAATATGTCAATTCCATCAAGTTGTGAAGTGTCGGCTGAGTTTTACATAACCCGACCAAATTACTTAGGTCCACAAGCTGTATCTGTTTCAACTTCTCTGATTGTACATAAAAAAGCCAATAGCTAAGTATGATCTGTAGGTAATACTTTATCTACAGCCATACAGATCAATTCATTGCACAGTTACAGAAACTAAAATTAAATAATTTGTAAATTTTTTATCAACCAAGAAGCAATGTCCCCAAGGAACCAATGATGTTTGAGTATTTCATAATAAGTACCTTTGATAAGAGAAAGACACAATCATAGCCTTGATAACCTAAGTTTTTTTGTTTACATTATGTTAAACCTAATGACAACATACATAGAAGTGTCATATTCAAACCCATTGATATAGGTCCAACAACTAGTTATAAATCAATTTTAATAGTACAATCTGTCATGTCTATCTTGCGTTTTTGTCAATTTAAAGGAACTTACTCAAAGTTTCTTCCTGTTGTTGCTGGATACAAAATTGACAAGCGGTACTTTTTGTTTGGATCAACTATGAACACAGCTCGAGCAGTCAATGCAATGCCCGATGGACTTATCTCATCCTTATCAATCATACCCAGTTTTGTGGCTAATACACGTTTCTCATCTTCAATTATGGGATATGGAAACTTTTCACCACTACTGAATCCTGCAACAATTGACTTTTTTTGTTAAACTAGCTTGTTTCCGCAGCATTATCAGTTAGGAAAGTATTTCAACATCTAATTCAGCTAATAATCTAAGTACATACCAAGTTTCATTATAATCAGTTATGTAGTTTCAATGTGACAAACAAATTTTTAAAACAAAACAATGGACACAACTATATTGCACCAAAATTTGTTTATTGTAATGTAAAAATGTATGGATTCCACATCCATATATTTTTCAGAGATAAAAAGTATACTAAGTAATTTAAAGGATCATAACTTTTAAACTATTACCCTTAAATAAAAACTTATAGTAAAAACATTTTCATGCAGACTATTGCTATATTTTAAAATAAAAAAATACAGGGTTAATTTTACCAAAAAAAACTTTTTTTCCTCAGCACCCCTAAGGCTACACCTCGACCCCTTCCACTGTACTCAAAGTATCTCCATACCAAATTTCAGCAAAATCAGTTAAGCAGTTTGAACGTGAAGCTTTTTGTTGAAGTTGCAGTTTGCTACTGCATTGCCACTACTCACCTACTAACATAAAAAAAATTTACCTCCAAAGGACTTGATGTCTTCACACCACTCATTGTGGGATGATATTGAGTCACAGGATAGACCGATAACCTTAACGTTGCGTTTCTTGAAGTCTGGCAACAGTTGCATCACCCTAGCCAACTCCGTGGTGCACACGGGAGTGAAATCCGAGGGATGCGAGAAGAGAATTCCCCATCTATAATGATTAAGACATTTCAATTTCCCTCAGTTACCCAGCCCAAATTAAATACACATGAGCTAGAAGTTTTTTTCTGGGGCACTTACGATTCTCCCAACCACGAGTGGAATTCAATTTCGCCTTCTGTTGTGTTGGCTGTAAAGTTAGGAAACAAGTCACCCAAAAGCAACATTTTGTGATTTTGAGAAAATAAATTAGACCCAAATTAATTTACACCCAAAATTTTGATTCAATTCACAGACTTCTTATTTCAAAACTTTGTCAAATATTCAAAAATTACATTTCGAAATAAAAAAATACCCAGGAAAAATGTAAACAAAAGATTGCCAAAAAGATGATTGGCGGGCAGCAATAGTGATTTTTAGTTCTGACATTGACAAATGTCAGTGTCAAAATTTGTGGGCATACTCATAAAGAAAATGTACTCCTAAATTGTCGTAGACAAATTTTTTTAGTCAAGTGAAACAATAATTGTTGTTTAACACTGGTGGCATAATCGACGAAATGTTTTGCTCAATTTTTTTTATATAATTTAATTTAAATGTATGTTTAGTGAATTAAAACAATTTTTAGTAAAGACTAGAAAAAATGATAGTATGTGTAAATATACAAGTATAATAAACCTAATATATGACGCAATATAATAAAAACACATAGACATACGAGAGACATACTCGTATTACAATTTACAAGACACACTCATCAGTTATTTATATATTCATCATTATCATCATTCATCATTACATGATGTATATAAGCTAGCCCTTAAATAAAAAATAAAAGTCCTGAGACCCTTTTACTAAAGCATTACGAAACTTACTCCCTTCGTCATATTGCATGACACTGTGTTGAACTGTTGAACCAAGCACTCTTAGGATCGTTAGATTCGTTAGTCGAATTACTATTAAGCTTTATAATTATTACTAGACTTCTTTGTCTTTGCTACAAACTCATTTGTCTATGAATTTGATAATTTTTCATCTGCGACCAAATTATTGTCTATGGAAAAATCAATGGCGTCACCGTCAAGAGCCCAACCCGCTGTTTGCTGTTTGTTATATTCAGCGTAATTTCTAGTGTCGGAATCAAAATAAAAGATTATTTTGTAGGCCACAATATAATTAAGGTACGTAATATTGATTAAAATATACATTTTATCCTCTTATTTCATATTTATGTCGGCGTTTGTTCTGCTGCGACACAAAATGGACGTCAAATTAATATGTGACGTGATTATGTAAAAAAAGACACTTTTATGATGAATTCGAGCTTGTAGGAAATTGTATAAATAGTGTAAACTTCCAGTTATCACTTACTTTCATGCGTGGTGTTAAAACATCTTTGCGAATGCATATTATGAAATTAGTGCCTATGGATGAAACTTTAGATAAAAGGAACGACGGAGAGCCGTGTAGATCGTCAAGAAACGAGCATTCGTACGAGTAGATTGTAACGGAACACGTAGGCATGACTTCTGAAGCAGAATTTCTGGCAGTTGGTGTGTTTTGGCGCTTGTGTTAATTTGGGTGGTTTGATCTATTTACCTGACAAAGGTCATTGGCCCCTATTCATTGCTAAAACATCTTGCATGCTTGTCCTTTTATTCTGGGCGTATATTAATTTTTTCACAATGTACCTATATTAAAAACAAGAAGTTAAAATTTGTTGTGTTATTATGTAGGTGTACTAAGTTACCAACATTAAACATTTTGCTATAGCAATCTCCTAATTAAAAACTGCAAGCTAAATTTAATAACTTTGTTATAGTTCTATATCTAATTATATTTGAATATAACTGATGCCACAATAATAATTATAGTAATTATTAATAATGAGCGAGCAGAAAACTTTGTACCCCTTTTTTGTCATCTCAGTTTTAGTTAATATGGAGGAGGAGGGTGGAATAGCAATATTATTTTAAAATAAGCTTTAATCTTGCATATTTTTATAAATAAAATGCTACTGTCTGGTATTTTTTTCCATAAAATTTAATATGATTGAATTCAAAATAGATTATAAATAATTTTTATAGCTCCTCTACAGAATGGATTAGAATTTTTATGGTCATATATCAACCACAGGGAGACCTCTAGTTATTATTATTGAGCCTTTTATTCCAAATATAATATTTATTACACTAGTATTAGAGTTTTTGTTTTAATAAATAGTAATATAAACTTGGTGTGTCTAGTGGCAAAGGTCTCCTTTGAGCACCTTATGGTATTTCCTATCCTGTAGTACTCTTGTCCAGTTGGGTCCAGCATAGCTTTATCTCATTTTCAGATCTTCTGGCACATCAACCTCTTGTCCTATTACTCCATATTGCCTATTTGCAACATTTCAGTATGTGCAACACAATAATTAAAAGAATTTTTCCAAATAAAATACAATTTTACCTAAACATAATTTTTGAAGCCTTTCCTATATTCATCTCGATAATTATTATAGTTATAAATTGATTCATCACCTTAGTATCCACTTAGCCATTTAAAGTAAAATAAATATTTGTGATATAATTTGGACATTACTGTGACTGTGAAAGGTAGCAAACATATAGTAAAAGGTAATTTTTTTATTACATGAGCATTTATATATAATGAGATATAAAAATTAATGCAACTTTTCTTTGTATTTTAATTTAATCTAATGACTTTGGTCCAAGATTCTTTTATTTAACTTTAACCACTAAAATACCGTTTGTTTATTGCATTTATTATTGTATAAAAATGTTTTTTGCTAACATATTATAAAACTAAAAACTATTTGTGCTTTGCGACGGCTGTGCCTAAAAAATTCAATTTAAAAGTGTTTTGGCTCAATTGAAACTGTAACTAATTTATATTTGGAAGTAACTCATTTTGATAAATCATGTTTTCATGGAGAATATTGATAAATAGAATGATAAATAAAATAATTAGAAAGTATCATTTTTACTAAACTGTTTTGTGATGTTTTTAGTTTATAGTTGATACTATTCTTGGAATGCATTGCAAATGTTTTTCTTTGTGTTAAGGTTATATTGTATTAATGTATTGACAATATAATATCCTCTGTTCTAAAAACTTCACTCAAATTAAATTATGATAGAACTTTAGCTATCAAATAATGCCTTATGTGTTTTGTACTTATTTGTGTGTTTGGTACTATTTTAATTCTAGTAGACTCTTAAATACTTTTGAACTGATTTTGCTATATAATTTGAGCAAAAAGATTCAATAGTATTGTTTTTTAATGATTTACATAGATCATGAACCTTACCACTGTTTAACATTTTCGTTTTAGAAACAGAAAAGTGTGCGGGCTATGCACCATAGGTTGAACTAGACGAAAAAGATCGAAGTTTGAACAATGCAGACCATTAAATGTGTCGTAGTGGGAGATGGAGCGGTGGGCAAGACCTGTCTGCTCATCAGCTATACAACCAACAAGTTCCCTTCTGAGTATGTTCCTACAGTCTTCGACAACTATGCCGTTACTGTCATGATTGGTGGTGAACCTTACACCTTGGGTCTATTTGACACAGCCGGTAAGTTGGTTTTGGTAAAACAAAAAATATAACACTGCTCTACATTCATAATGCTATCCAGGTTAAAAAACTAGCTTAGTGATAACAAGAATTTCTGCCCAGTAGCAGAAATTCTCTGCTATACCATAGTGATGTAAATCAAATTGTTTTCAAATAAGCATGCATTCATACCAATGATCTGTCAGTTGGCATTTCTCCCAATTTCGGTAGAAATATTTTTAAAAAATTGATTTGATATCCCTCGAGTGGTTTACACTGGCACCACACATTTGGCACCTGTTACATTTTTATATTTTACAATCAATATTAAATTTCTCACATTAAATACAACTAGCCAACTTGAAGATGTTATGTTACATTGACAATTGTTTTTTTAATAGGCCAGGAGGATTACGACAGGCTTAGACCATTGAGCTACCCGCAAACGGATGTCTTCCTTGTATGCTTCAGTGTTGTGAGTCCGAGCTCTTTTGAAAACGTCAAAGAAAAGGTAAGTTAGATAAGTTATCACTAGCATTTTGTACCGAAGACGTTAGTGAATATCCACTTGCGAAAGATGTTTGTTTTTCGTCATAAATGGATTCTTATGTTACTAATTATGATGTGAATTCTGTTGTTAAAAAAGTTATATTATTCATATTATGTGACCATAACAATAATATGTTATTTGTGGCTACAAAAAAAAGGTAATTTTTTTAAACAATTACAGTGGGTGCCAGAGATTACTCACCATCAACAGAAGACTCCCTTCCTGCTGGTGGGTACACAGATCGATCTTCGGGATGACCCAGCTACTATGGAAAAACTGGCTAAGATAAAGCAGAAGCCTGTCTCCCTCGAGCAGGGAGAGAAACTGGCGAAAGAGCTCAAGGCTGTCAAATACGTTGAGTGCTCAGCTTTAACGCAGGTTAGTTATACTACTGACTTAAACCACAAGGTAACTCGCAAGACTTTATCTAGCTTGGGTTGTTTATTGACTTGAACCATTTTCTTTATCTAAGACGGGATTTTGTGAAATTTAGCCTCTAAAGTTTTTGGAGGTCTAAAGTTCGTATGAAACTTCATCACCAATTATGTATATATTCTACTTTCTTGCAGAAGGGACTGAAGAACGTCTTCGACGAGGCTATATTGGCGGCGCTGGAGCCCCCGGAACCTGTCAAGCGGAGGAAATGCGCCCTGCTGTAAACTACACGTACAGATAATTGAACTCAGTTGTACGTGCGGCCTTTGGTGTGCGTGCACTTGTGTATACACAACTTTGATTCGTGAGGCAGTGACGCGGCAGGCGCCGTCCGAGTATACAAGGCTTACCCACACATAGTGCCGCGCACACAACTAAGTTGAATTAACTAACCACACTACCCTTGTACTATTCATGTCGTTTGACCCTGCAGCCGCTATACACCAGACATGAAGTGTGATGACGTCAGTACGTCCGCTCCTACCACATATATTGTTAGCCACTGAACGTCACCTCGAAGTGAATTACATACTAACATAGTATCACTTAAAAATACGATGTTTTGGTTATTTTTTTTTAAACCAGTAGCCTCTGTTACTCTCTGTTCTTTTAAGCCTATGCCAATCAAGTCGATTGGTTGCTTCGTTTGGGCGTTCGTGAAGAACAAACAGACACATTCAATTTACAATATTAATATAAAATATATATATTGTTTTGCTACTGAATCAGTTTATTAGTAAAGTGAAGCGGAAAAAATACTGTGAATTTACTTGCTCACGTTCGGTGGCTGACCGTTGGGATGTGTGAAGCAGCCGTAATGTCCCGGACACACAAGGCCAGCTTTTCAAGCTAGGGCAGCAAGCTAGTGTTAGTGACTTGTCAAGCCATCATTTCTAAGCTAGTAATCTACGTAAATTCGTCGACAAGCCAGTGTCAGCTAACCGAGACGGTTCAAAAGAGAAGTAGCTTGCTATCCTGGCTTAAAAAACTGGTATGATGTGTTCCGGGCATAAGTTGACAACTGCAACTCCTGCCTGGTGTATGAACGGCTTAACCGTGTAAAATGCCATAAAAACATGAATACTGCAGCGGCGAGGCTCGCGCGGCGCGCCGAGCGTTTTCCTGTCTATTTTATAACTATATAACTGAATGGGATTTTATACGATGTCACTCGTAGATTTTTAATTCGACTTCCATCTGTATCTACTATTCGCTGTCATGTAGCGGAAATAACGGCTTTTGTTAACCGTCGTGTCGTACTGAGATGGTTAAATACGCTTTTAAATAGACCTACTGTGTATTCTTTTAAATCATATTTATTAATATAATTTTACAATTTTGTATCTTTTCTTTATTTGACGGCGTGTCGTCGGTGGCCGGTGTTGAAGGCTTTGTGCTGGCGCGTTTAGTATCGGCGTTTTTTCGCGGCTACCGACGACACGTCGAGTGCGGTTGAGTGACCGGGGGTGACGTCACGTAACTAACAATAAATATCAAGATATATATTGCTTATTAATTTGCATGGGTGTCATGAATTAAAATACAAATCTGGAGCCGTACACCGAACTCGTTTTGAGACTCGAACGAATGATGTGTCCTACTCTTCTGAAATAACCTTGTTAGAGGGCAGGAACAGGTCGTGTTCGATTCGAATGTGGCGTTTGAGAGTAGAGCTCCAGGTCATATCGCCGACTATTTTAACGTTAACCTGACGCGCTCCGACTCGCCATACAATAATTTTATATTAACATAGTCCGTATATTACCACCAAATTTGATGTTTATATTTTACTATATGTTGGCTCGTATGCAGAGTATACTATGAGAATTCAATTACTAGAATTTAATATATAAGATGGATTTTATATGTCGTGCGGCGGGGGCGGCCTTTTTGACGACGTCTCTGCATTTATTCCGTGGTGGTTACATTACCCGTTATAATAGACTTTTGGTTGTTTAACCGTGTCAACACACTATTTAGGTAAAGCTTTTGAGCGTAGCGGGGAAGAGTTTCGCGACATATAGAGTCGTTAATGACGCCGTGTTTCCCGGTGACTCTACACTGCAGCCCCCGCCGCACCGCGACTATGTATCGTATTATATGTTTAAGTATTAATAATAATTTTATAATCATTTAATTAATGTGCGTGTATTATTTTACAATTCAACATTTATTATTTGTCATTAAGTAGTTTTAGGTGTATATTAAAAAATAAATATAAGATTTTTATTATTTTATTTGTACTTAAATATTTTATACATCGGAGTGAGATTTTACACACGGAAAAGAAAAGCTTTCTTTTAGTCTAGTGATGAGTGGCTAATTCCGTGACCGAGTCAATAAATCACTTGGCAATGCATTTATCAGAAGGACATATAAAAACATTTGTGGATCCTGACTTGACGCTTTCTATAACATTTTTAGTGGGCGTTGCAAAGAAGGTGAATTATATAGTTTATTATTATAGACTACGTAATTTTCCCCGTGCTCAGATAATAAATGTTTAACCAACAAACAATGAGTGAGATCTGTGGATCTAATAGCATAGCGATAGGAATGTTCTTGTGATTATCTATTACCCGACTACGCCGGAAGGAGGGTCATGTTTTTCGAGAGTTTGTATGTATATATAATTGTTTAGCACGCTCTGTAGCCATAATAGCTTGATAGAATTTAACGTATGATATCGTTAGATTTGTCTTGATAGCGCAAGCGACATGTTACAATAAAATTTAGGGTTTGTTAAGTCAAGATTGAGAGGTTCCGATATTTTTTTGTGGGTCTGGTAAGGTATCGTAATGAAGGACTTTAAATAGCCATTTTAGAAATATAAATAAATTGATGTTTAAATTGCAATGGTTCCTTTAGCTTGTTGGCATTTTTGGCCACGTGGTCAAACTTCTCATTCAAAGCCAGACATCGAAGTCTTAGCAATAGTGTCCCGTTTTTAACCTTAGGGCACGGAACCCCAAACAAAATAACTTATAGGAATTATAAAATAAATTTTGTAAGAATAAAGTGCGTTATAAATATATTTTATTTGAAGAAAAGGCTTGTCAAAGACCTTCGATCAAATAGTAATTATATGCACAGGGGGGGGGGGGGGGTTCTTTATTAATCAGTATCCCCACAAATTTCAACCCCATTCGCCATTTAGGTGACTAAAAAGTGTGGA
>JAOTAV010052768.1:0-15947 GCA_026546445.1 Cyclargus thomasi
CGAATCCATTAAGGATAATGAAAAACTATTATTGAATTATTGCATTGTCATCGGTCCTTGATACGTATGCAAAGTTTTAAGTTGATCAGACTTCTGGAAATCAGTGAAAATAATGATTTTCGAAGATTCCATTATATACGTACATACAAACAGGCCGAGCTAATAAAAGCGTGTTAAAAAACAGTATCAATGAAAGGAATTGTATTCGTCAACGAACGTCTTTTCTGTATATCGGTCAAGGACACGATACAATATTATAGTGATTTTATAGAAATATTTTCATTAGTAAACTCGTATATATGAATTTACCTTTACCTTTTTATAGCAAAGGAAATTAAGGCGAATACATAAGCCAATGGCCTTGACAATACTTTTGGAGAAAATAATTAATACAAACAGAAGATAAAAATTCCTCTTCAGGGATTGTAATGCATTATATATTCTATTGTATAAAAAAACTTCATTCACTGGTCCGTTAAGCAGTTTTGGCGGTATGGTTCATTAAACCCGCTGTCAAAAATTAGTTATTTCCATACAAAACGCGATTGTCAACAAAGTGTTGTGCGGTTTGTATAGTAGTTTGAGAGAGAGTTATGACCATACCACCAATCTTGAGCTAATTCACTATAGCTGTGCTACGCCTTAGTAAATGTATTGCTACGCCGTAGCAAATGTACTGCTACGGCGTAGCAATGTACTGCTAAGCATAGTAAATGCACTGCTAGCCGTAGTAAATGTACTGCTAGCTGTAGCAAATGCACTGCTAGCCGTAGTAAGTGTATTGCTGCGCCGTAGTTAATGTATTTCTGAGCCGTAGCAAATGTACTGCTAAGCCGTAGTAAATGTACTGCTACGCCGCATATGCTACGACAGACTTTTTTTTATTAATAATTTATTAATATAATTAATTTAGTCTGGAGATGCTGTTGAGACTGACCTGGGTGACCTTCAAGTAAAGAGCTAGCAGGAGGTGGCACAGGACAGGACTCAAAGGCGGAAGCTTATTTCGGAGACGGTAGTTTATTAAGAGCAAAAAAAAAACAAAATCTTATTTAAAAAACCCTCTAGAAAGCTAAGATCAAAAATGCTATTTCTTTATTTCCGACTATTAAAGTAAAAAATATAACGGTTACAACTTTTGACAAACTTTTACCGGTTTATACCTGTTCTCAAGTTCCACGTAACTGACCAGCTACATTACCCTCATAACTCAATAAGAAGTGGGGCATTAAAGTAATTCGCAGGTGGCGAGTTGTTATGAAGCCGGCACTCACATCGCAACTTCCTGATCTACGGGTCGACTTTTATATTAACACTTATCGGAAGTTTCCTCGTATATAGTTCGGACATAATCCATACTTATCACACTAATATTATAGATGTGAAAGTTTGTTTTGATGTTTGAAAGTTAATTACGCTGAATTTCTAAAACGGATTTTGAGGAAATTTTAATAATATACGCATAGGCTATACGCTGACGTAGATTATTCCTAGGCTACTTTTTCCAATCAAATTCTCCCGTGGAACAGTAACGGCTAAATGTAACTTATATATTAAAAAAATATTTTCAAATGAATTTTTAATCGCTTATCTATACTCCAACATTGAATGAACGAATTAAATATTTTTTATTGCGCACGCAATACAGAAGTTATATAGAAACACAGAAAATATATATAATTCTTCTGTGAGTGTGTATGTCACTGAACTTCTCTTAAACGACTGGACCGATTTTGATGAAATTTTTTGTTCAATTGGATCTGAGAATTTTAGATTCACAAAATAGCTCGGCAGGACAACGTCTGCGGGGTCAACTAGTATTTAATTTAAAATACAAAAATACCATACATAAATATTATATAATAATGATAAAATAATACTATACTTAAAGTAATAGGAAAGTAAAATACAACAACACGGATATATCTTAATAATTAAAAGCGTAACTTAAAACGTATAATTGGGATATCATTAATATTTTTTAAAGTATTTAGATGTGTCAAAATGTCAAAATGTGTATGAAAATTCAGCGCCAAGTTATTTTGAACAGACTATAGCCACACTACCTCTCAAGTGACAAAATAAAGTTCTACCCAAACCGTTTAAGCTTACGTATCACCATTTAGCAGGAATCGGCTCCAATACTTTAAACTAATACCTGGGGCTCACGCACTTTGACACGAAATAAACGGGCAATCACAGAGTGCAGGGGAATCCCCATAAATCCCCCGTCGACTTCACTCCGCCCTTATTCAATCTCCGGGATGTGGGACCGGTATATAGAATTGCTGGATTCGACATGCGTTGAGGATATTTTATGGTGTTAATTTTTTTAATGTCTACACAAATGCAATATGGTTTTTCTGGTGCGTATGTTGTAAAAAAAAGTATAACTTATAATTAAGTTCAGTTTTCCTTCCGGACATATAACTTAAGAACGCATGAACCGATTTCAAAAATTTTGCATTCGTTGGAAAGGTCTCGGGCTCCGTGAGATTCATAGCCAAAAAATCAAGGAAGAAAAAATTCAAGAAAAAAACATCAAAATAGTAATACTCATTTTAGTTACCACGCAGATGGATTCGCAGGCAGTAGCTAGTAAATTTATAGTTTCCTCGACGAAAATAATATTATATTTTTTATAATGAGTAATAAAAAAAGCATACATACTAACTCTTACTAGATGTTGGTCTTGACAATACACACAACGGTAACGGTTAAGGGTAAAAATTTGACAACATTCCTCGGAGCTGACATATTATGACCCTATGTTTTATAAATTTATAATACACGTGACAAACACACAGCGTGCCAATATTATAAACTCAATAAGTTTATAATATTGGCACGCTGTGCATTGTGCAGTGTGAATAGCGTGATGTGCGTGTTTCGGCTTAGACCTGTCTTTAGAGTCAAGGTAGTTACTGTGAGAACGTAAACTTAATTAAGCTTCATTTAATGATTTTCTATATTTTGATAGTAATTCATACCTATATACTATTGGGAGTGTTTCTGTCTGCTACCTCTTAAAGCTAAAACCACTGATTTGATTTTGTATGAAGATAAGACTACGAGTTCTAAGAAAGAACATAGGATACTTTTTATGCCGTAAAAATATACGACTATCGTGCGTGGAATTTAGGTGCAACGGAGTCGCGAGCGCCATCTGCCGGCTAAAGTACATCGTCGTTATGTATCTCTCTTTCTCTCTCTCTCTCTCTCGAGCGTAGTCATAATTATCGATATCGACATATCTCTCTACTCCCTAACATGCGTACGTGAGAGATAAATTTCTCCATCGTAGACTAGCGTAGAAAAAAATCTAGACTCTTCTCATAATATCAAAATCTCGATTTAACTCGATAACAATGTGTTGTCATCCAAGGGTTCGTAGACAAAAGTAGCAAGGAATAAAAACAAATCATGAAAATTAGCTTTAATTTTGTCGACAATCACGAGAAAAAAATGTCATGTTAGGGTGAGGGTCCATAGAGATGAAAAAATAAACCAGTGAACGTCGAATAAACATGTAGACAAAGTTTTCACAATGCCTTATTTTAGCCCGGCAGGTGTCAAAAAAAATCAGTATTTTAAAATTTAATATTACTGTGTCTTTAGTTTATTTCGTTGTCGCATCCAGCGCCCTATATCCACGCGTTGGTTTAGTGGAAGAGGTCGTGTTTCGCGGGTGGCGGGCTGGCGGACCGGCGGGAGTCGCGGGGTCCGCTCGATATACTACGTGTACGTCCGCTACTGACCGGCGCCGGGCGGCGGTGCGGGTTTCTTCAATTACTTTCAGAAGTCTTGTTGCGGTGTATTGTGATATGGACTGTAATCTATCGCTCGGTATGAAGTTGGTTACCTACTAGTATTATTATAATCTGAGAGCTGATAGCAAATTTTGAGTAGGTATTTGAGGTAAGCTGAAACCCAGTCATATAACTCTCTTATTACACCCCAATACGGCACTGCAGACCTGGCTGAGAGAAAGCGGGGCCTACCCTACATTTTACCTCAAGTAAAACAAATAATATAAAAATATAAATTAGTGACAAACGCACAAAGTTTTAAAAATCATTCCAATATATTTATATAATAAATGGGAAAGTGTTTTTGAACACGCTAACGGAACAACCAGTTTTTGACATCGGCCTAATTGAAAGGATGGTAACATCCTTTTGGTCTTGCAAAAACATCATGTTCCCAAAATATTCGAATTCCGAGACTTTCGAATTCCACTGAGTGGCAAAAACTAGTATATAATATAAACTTTTCTTCAAAACATTGTTCATTAAATGCGCTACGTATATTTAAGTTTGGTTAAATAAATCACTCGTTTCAACAACGCTGACGCCGAATATTCCCTTTCGATTTACGGCCCTCCTTTAATACTGGAACGAGAGACAGTAATAAAAGCCAGAAAACAGAATCTTACTAAGTCCTCGCACATCACTGATCGCTCGTAAACGGTTTACGAGTAGCGCCCACCTAGCGCCATCTAGCGGCGGGTAAAGGAATCTGCACCCGCACTAAACTTTACGGTGACCAATAAACCGGACTTATTGGAACGGACGTGTCCGGGTCGTTTAAACTCTCAAATCACATGTTAGTTGTCGACTTGATTAGAGTTTTATAGAGTACGGAGACTGAAAAAGTGCAATAAAAATTCCTATGGTATAAAATTGTATTGTTTTATTCGTGAGCTAATTACGAATCAAGTACTTACACTTTCTTATTAATGGTACTTTGTCTTTTCAAAGAGTTCGAAACAGATGAAAATTTTAAATTAAAATAATTTCTTATACAATAAAAAATATATTTACATAATATTCTCTCACTAGAATATAAATATATATATCAATTTTCGGTAAATATCTAAAACTAAAAAAATGGCATCATTTTATTCAGGCTAATCGACTGTAAGCTGGTGCTTTCACTATCTGCACTCAACGGCACGCGTTTTTGTATGACACGCTAAATCCGATCCCGTGAAAAACGACCTAATTCTACTGAAATGGCATTCAGTGACTGATAAATTTTTACAATTAATTAAAATTTTGAAAGTAAACTAAAATTATATTATCTTACTTGCGAGACAGGCGTTGTCCTGTAGGTGTTGCTTTGTGAATCTTAAAAGATACTGAACCATTCACAACTCATCTTAAAAACACACATAAAATGTATCCATATCGATTCAATCTTTTAGAAGGGAAGATGACTGTATATAAAAATTGAAGAAATAAGTGGAGGAATCGAATAACTAACCGCCATTCTACTGTTTTACCGACGCGACGTTGGTAAAACAGCATTGTTTATTTGCCACCACGCCGCTCGTCCGCTGTGACCTTGCGTGGGCGTAATTTTCTATGGACATTATTTTTCTTAGAAATTTGATTAATTTTAAAATTTTGCCGTTAAGTATGTGTTTTATATAAGACGTATGGATGAAGGTGAGTTCTGATGAGGCCATCAAGCTACCAAAATTGCTAAGTTATCAAAAATTTGCTTCTTTATCATGAAACATAAATTGGATATCAGTTATAGTGCAAAAAGAAACTCCTTTTAGAACGAACTACAGAACATTAACTGCAGTGACTTAAAGCAAGCGAAGCCCTTAAAAGATTTCCTCGTGCGGATAACAAGTATTATTTAATATCACACCCGCGCTCTCTCGCTGGGGAATTATTGAAAGGAATCGAATGTGAAACGCCATCGGCTACGTAACATGAACTGACTCGTAGGGCTGTCACACGTAAAATAGTGTTTTATGGACTTTGAGGACGATAAAAACGTTTCATATAATGACTAAGTCTATGGCTAGATTGTGGAATTTCGTCTAAATATGATGCTATGAAAATTATCGCAGATGTTTTCTAGTTGAGTAACAATAATATAATGTTTTTTAACCTTTGAATTCTGCTAACATTAACTTAATTTCTACAATTTTTCAACAAAACAAACGACGTTTCGACAATGGCACATGATGATGAGCTTGTAAAAAACCGGTCGTGTATTTCGTTAAAATTTTTAGAAATCAGGTACATTTCATGGAAATGGTCCAAAAAAAGTGTTTCCTTGATGTTAAAAAAGTTTTTGCACCAAAAACCAATAGTACAATCGATTAAATAGACAAACACAATGCTAGGAATATAGACAGGTACAATAAGAGGCTGAAAGAGATATGCCATGGGAGAGCCATACTTCGGCGTGAATAGGCCGGCTTGACCGTAGTGATACCACGGCGTGATAAAACTGGCGTAAAACGGCGTTGTGCTGTGTTTCGTTCAGTAAGTGAGTTTGCCGGTGGCCCAACTTCCCTAATCTCCATAAACCTATTCAAATTCCCTAATCCTTCATAAAGGCCGGCAACGCAATTGCGACTTTTCGAATGTCTCGAGGTAACCCGTCTGCTCGCTTGCCCCCTAAATATTAAAAAAATATATACAGATCGTGGATCAAAGTAATTTGGTTGGGTTATGTCAAACTCAGCCGACTTACATGGAATTGACATATTCCTATTAAATTACGTAGGTCCGCCAACTGTATTTTCATTGCATTTGAACGCCATGCATTTCAAAAAGAGCGTTTTCATTTCGATTCCGCTCTGATAAAACCGATATTATTCTTGGTTTTGTTCAATGAGCAAAAGGAAACTGCTCGTGCTCAAAATACCGGTTAGAACCGTTCGCGATTATTGCTCGCCCACTCTTACACACCACGACCCTCGCCTATTTACAACACAGACAAGATAATAAGTAAATGGGTAAGGGGATGCACAAAAAAGAGAAAGAAGATATCACCGCACTAATCGCTTTCACTGAGGAATGGACTAGGTTAATTTCAGAAGCAATACGGCTCACTACTCTGTTTTGCTCCGAATGAACATATTTTATCTTTTTAACAAAATAAAACCGGCAATTAGGACAACACTAGTTAGGAATAAAATGCAATAAATGGTGTGACAAAATCAGTAGTGTGGCAAACAAGTTTTTTTTTTCTTGTTTGTCACACTGGTGTGATAACTGGTGTGATATCGTTACGGGTTCTGAATCAGAACTCGTAATACCCAAGTTAAGTACCACTCGCTCTACTGAGCCACAGAAGTCATAATATTATAAAAATACTTGGTTTTTTCCACGGCTTCGCTCGCGTGGAATTCGAAAATTATAAAGATACGATTTTTTCAAAAACGTGATGTTTTTTCAAGACCAAAAGTAGCCTATACTACTCTCCATTCTAACAACCAATGCCAAAAACCAAGTCGATTGTTTGCGTCGTTTAAGCGTGAAGGAAGGACAAACAACCGAAAACACTTTCCCATATATAATATTTGTAAGGATATCAAATATGAAATACAGTAAAATATGTTTTATGGGCTCATCTTTTACTCGCTTCCACTTGACCTGGTCAATATACCGGTAATTCTGTTCATGTGTCAATAAAACTACAATAAAACAGCCCAGCCCGTAAAACGCGCCCAGCCCGGGTTATAATTTGAGAATAAAAGGCCCTTGCGATCCGCGTTAATATTTCCTAAGGCTACGTAGCCCAATGTTGGAACATAACAATCAGTGTGAATTCTTAAAAACTTCCCCTTCCAATACTAGAAGGAGAATGGGCAGGGACATACGAAAACTATGAAATATGAAAAGAACTGTACCTTTGTAAAATATGCCTACTTAAGTAATCTTAAATCCCAATATTAAAGAGGTAGGTACAATAGTAAAGAAATGTATTCTTTAGCGGCTAGAAAAATTAAAAATAGGTATTTGTAATACCTATTGCTATCTCTAACCACAAGTCGGGGAGGCCGCAGAGCGCGATAGAAACAACTGCTTGTTGGATTGAAAAAACTTTTTAAGAGAACAGGAAATCAACGGTGCGTTGTCCCCTGATTCCTTCTCCAAAACTTTATCGATTAAGGTATTGTATTCATAAAAAAGCCTAAACTAAGTTTTGGCCAATAATCGCTTTCATAATATACGATTAACAAAAAGTTATACACATAATAAAAAGTTTCTGAATCCGAATAGAACAGAAATCATAAATTAACACATACCTTAAATCTACATATTAGTACGCGAGCGGAAAACTTTGCATCCCTTTTTACGAAAGACGTGTTGATGTAAAAGCATGAAATTTCTTCCAGTTATAGTTGATATGGAGGAGGAGCGTGGAATGCCAATATTATTTTAAAATATGCTTTTATCTTGGATATTTTAGTAAGTAAAACACTACGCACACTACAATATTTTGACATGACACAGTAATCATACACAAAATACTATTTTGTTTATGGTTTAAGTAAATTTTTTTTCATAAAATTTTAGAATGGCCTGGTAATGAGACCTTTATGCCAAGTCTGAGCGATTGAATTGGGAATAGTTTAATTATTTTTTTCTAGCTCCTCAATACGATGGATTTAAATATTTCACATTTATGGTCGAATTTCGACCCCAGGGCGACCTCTAGTAATTTTAATTTGGCGAAATATTTTCTGTACAAAACTGTCATCATTGAACATCAAACACTATTTAATCTAATTAATATTTAGCCGGAGATTATTATGAATATTTTATAATTATATACAACAGTGATAAAGCGGAGAGAAATGTCTGTTAGAGTCTGAATTTCCATAGCAAAGAACGGCTTTTAGCGCTATTAACCGTTTGCGGGTACTCTAAAGCTCGCTATCAGATTTAGTTTACCGATAAATTTTATTAATAACTATCCTATAATTAATTTCAATATCAAACAGTTTTTTTGCTTCAAATATTTTACTATTAAACTGAATAATATAAAATAACTATCTGAAGAAACGGACTTATAATAATGTGTTCGATCGATAACAAAAGTTAAAGAGGAAAATAACATTTTGTAAAGTCAGAATTTTCAGTAGTACACAAAATGCCGCACTTAGACGAAATTAATTAATTGAAGTTGATGACTTAAGTCCCCTAAATTCTTCAATCAAAAGAGTTCTTAAATTTCTCTGAGTGCGGTCCATGTTAAACGAGAAACTTAATATTTCTGAGATATAAGATTACCATCTTCACTCCACTTCACCACAATAGTTCATTACACCAAATAAAACTCTACGTTGGTCGAAAACAAATATTCGATATTATATGAGACGGCCCGAGGCGAGGATCGGACGAATGTTAATATCTGCCTTTTATTACATGCTGTCTTGGAGAAATTCTTGAGTATTATTGGTCCGTAAGCCACTGAAAGGTTTTCAACCGTCGATGCTGAGTTATCTGCCCTCGGGGACTCTAATATTAGGTTAGGGTGAGGTTTATTATGTAGTTCGTATGTGTGTGTGTGTGAGGTTACTACGAGTATATGTATACAGCACGTGTATCTATGATACCGATATCACGTGACAGTATTAGCATATAATAATAATATCTATGGACGCTTCACACCACGTCAGTCTGGCCCCGTGCTAAGTACCGGAGGGACTTGTGTTACAGGTACCAGACAACGGAAATATATTTAATACTTTTATACTATACACATATTTAAGATTTTTATTATACGATACACATATCTGATACACATTCAAGACCCAGGAGTATTGAAAAACTTGCTCCTTCGGTCGATTCGAACCCGCGACCCACGGCATAAACTACCAACGCGCTTACCAAATGAGCCACAGAGGTCGTAGATAGGTAGACGGTATGTTATCTATATTGTATACCAATTGTAAAAGTTTGTGTTTATATTTTGTTTGATCACTATTTAGAACCAAATGTGTTCACACATATTATGTCCAATTCGAACTCCGTAGGATCTAATATCTATGTATGCAGGAATGAGCATACTGTGACAGGGCGAGCCGGGGTCTATTGTGTTTTTCATACAAATGTTGCGCTCTTGTCATGATATATGCGTTGCGCCCTGGCACGCCTCGTCATCTCGGTATCATGAAGCCTAATAAGAGCGCATTCCGTATCCCTATTCTCGTTCCTATATATCTTCATTAAAAGGCCGGCAACGTACTTATAATGCTTCTGTTGTAACAAGTGTCCATGGGCGACGATATATGCTTTCCATCGGGTGATCCGTCGGCTCGCTTGCTCCCGAATTTCATTCAAAAATCTGTGTATCTGTGTAGCTTCTAAAGCAAAAGTTTTACAAATAAACGCAATAAATAAAACTTGATAACCTTTTATTACCTTTTATTCCAGCTTATCCAAGTACTCATTATTATTCAAAATTAAATGTAACCCAGTTTTGTCGTACCGTATGTCGAAATTTTATGAAAAAACCAAGCAGAAACACATCAAAAAGCAAAGTTTTTTTTAATGATATTCAAGAGGGCAAGCGAGTTACCTACCGACGGGTTACCTGATGGAAAGAAACCGCCGTCGCCCATGGACACTCGCGACATCCGAAGAGTCGCAAGTGCGTAGCCGGCTATTTATGAGGGAATAGGGAATGGGCATAGGGGTAGGATATTAGGGAAGTTGGGCCACCGGTAAACTCACTCACTGTACGGAACAGCACAACGCCGTTTCACGCCAGTTTTCTGTGAGGCTGCGGAATCACTGAGGTCGAGACGGCCCATTCGTGCCGAAGCATGGCTCTCCCACGGCAATGAGCATCCGTATTATGTAGTTGAGATCGGAAAATGTCTCATTGGTGCACCCCTCCACCGGGGTTCGAACCTGCACCCTCTCGAGTTCGAACCAAAGGTCTTACCCATTAGGCTAAAAGTCAGAGCAAATACAACGTTTATCCCGAAAATGGAGGTAAGAGGAACCCTGTGCATTATGTATTACACATCTCCAGATTGGATATGTATGAGCTGACCTCTTCATACATAAACCCAGGTGGGTACCGATATTGGCTTCTTTTCGGGCAAACGAAATAATCATGTACGTTGCACGGAAGCCCCGTCGACTCTCATACATTTCTACTTATACATTATACGAGTCACTTTCATATAAACTAAGGCTTAGAGAAAAATTTAATATCAGATTCGAGATTTAAAATATAATTGTAATCGGCGGTACATAGGGATCTTTTATTAATATGATTCAAAAAATTTGTATTACAATGTTTCCATTGAATATTAGTTATTATATGTAGAATAGTTAAGTTATTAACCCCGTTATTCATAATAATATTTAAACAGTGTTTTATGTTAATAAGGTTGGCTGTCCCTTTCTGTCGTGTGACGTTTTCAAATATTCCAGAAAAGGACGGCGAATCTTATTTAGTTAAGCACTATTTATGTATTTTAATGAATAAGAGGGTAAGAGTTAAGATTTCTGTTTGACCGCAACATGTATTTAAAAGAGTATCTCACCCGGTACCACCAGTTTCAGGAAATGTAGTAGAGTTTTAAAATCAACATGCACCGTCCGCGATTGTTCGGAGTTTAATCACGCGCGGGAGTATTAACTCACCGGGACTTTTAGATAATCACTAAAACCTCTAGGAAAGTTTAAAAAAGGTCTTCGAACGTGGCGCGCCTCCCAAACACCGGACTATCTCACTTTCGTCGAGTCGCACCTACTAATAAACTACCTATATCGAGTATGCCTGAAATGCGAAATTCGGATGCGGTGAATATTTTGTTTTTTTTTTTTTATCGTATAATTAATGTCTAGGAAGATTCAATGTGCTTTCCATACAAATTATAACTATTAGATGACACACGCAAGCCCAAGGATCCAAAATTCGTTTACTGTGCGAGAAAAAACACATTTTTATAGGCCTAAAACTATATCGGGATCTCAAATTATCTTCATACAAAATTTCAGCAAAGTCTAACGGTTTGGCCACGAAGAAAAGTTGTGCATTTATGAGTATGTATTCGCTGCAATTTTTTTCCAGTATTTGTGTATCAATTACCGCGTTCCACGAATTTATTTTTTTGAGCGACCTAGCCAGCTCTAAAAAACTATTTCTTTTTCACATCTGCAACTCAATAATATCGTTTATAACAGTTTCATGGTGACATCAGTATTCCTCGCGCGTCTCCCGGCCATACTTACAGGAGTTTAGAACCGGCCCGGTATTGTGTTACCCGGACAGGGGACAGGGGTGTAATGTGAACGTGACACTAACCCACTAGAGGGTAGAGAGAGACCGTCCTGTAGAGAGTTTATCTACGAGATTTGGACTTGTCACTGAAAGGTAAATTCTCTTATCTTAATCTTAAGAGCTAGCAACGTAAACACGTATTTCAGGTAGGCCAGTATGATTTTTCGACGAAAAAATGTATGAGCGTTCAATTTTAATTTTTTTTTATCTTTAATTATAATGTCAGGAACTAATTATGGTAATAATTGCTTTTAAATTTTTTTTATCATTTTTTTTTATTATAAATCGGAGCCTGTTATAACTGTAGCAACTAACTAGGCGAATAATATCTGGCAGGTAGATTCATATTGCTAAACCAATAATAAAAATATTAATAAAAAAATCTTCCTTAATTTTCTTGATATTTTACCTTAAATATCAATTTTTAAAATAATGTTCAGTACGATGCGCAGTCATGAGCGCAACCCCTACCGCCAGCCAGTTATGATGTCTGAGAGTGAGAGTGAGAGTGAGAGTTAGAGAGAGAGCATAATATCTAAAAACAGGTCTACCAGAAATTCTCTCTCAAAAAGGTTCCAGCTCTTACACCATACACAACTAACGAAGCGGACTGATAATACTAGAGGGTGTCTGTATGTCCCTGTATATTCATACTGTGAGAGTAGTAATACAGATGGAGTAATGTTTTGTGATTAGTACAGGTCTTCAGTCACCACCACAGCAGGGTTAGCATAGCGTCAGTAGACATACGAAAGTATAGACAAACTGACAGATGGTTGGGATGAACTGAACCGTCACTTCAACGTGACTTTGTCTATCTTGCTATAGAAAGAAACATATTCTCCATCGCTATGCTAGGGTCACTGGTAGTTACGAGTTAGCCCATACAAAAGTAAAAAAAAAATCAGTTTTAACCATCAATCAAATATTAATAAAATGCGTAGATCCCTTCAAAATTGAATAAAACAATGGCACCAAGACTTTCTGACACAAAACAACTTAAATCGATATCAAGAGTATTGAAAAATAAAACTTAACATAATAAGTTAAAGCGCACAATGGTACAAAAGTCAAACGGTCTCGGAGCGACAATAGCGCTTAGGCGCGGTTTTGACGGTGCGTCCGTGGTCTACCTTTGGTTCGCACTCGAGAGGGTGCAGGTTCAAACCCGGGTGGAGGCGGGTACCAATAAGACATTTCCGATCTCAAGTACATAATACGGATGCTCATGTGTGGGAGAACCACGTTTCGGCACGAATTCGCCGGCTCCATCGGAGTGATAGTGATATCTCAAGATCGGTAATGGCTAGAGAGCGGAAATTTTCACTATGTATTTGTGTTGCCAACAAATAGTAAAACCGAAATAAATGTAATTAATAAGAGGGGCCCGCATACAACGAATGTAATTTTTTTCGAGTTTTTTTAGTTATATATTAACTATGATATTAATAATGGCGACAGGTGGGCACTTGAAATTCTCACAAAATACTTAATTGTATTTACACTTTACTAATCAGTGGTAAAATTGAACTAAAATTAATAATTCAGTTGGGCTCTCATACAAAAAAACAAATTTTCTACCTATGTTTGCTCTAATACAATACGGAACACTTCGTGCGTAAGTCCTACGCACTTGACCGGTTTTTACTGAAAACATATACAAAGAGTAAGCTATTTTTATATAACTTACTAGTTGGTGCCCGCAACTTCGTTGCACAAAAATTTGTATATCACGCGGGAACCGTACATTGTCCCGGGATTAAAAGTATCCTATATGTTGCCCTAAGACCTAATAGCTATTAAACAAAAAAAGATTTATTCAAATCCGTCCAGTAGTTTCTAAGATTAGCGAGTACAAACAAACAAACAGATAACATTTTTTATCGATATGTATACTTTAACTGTTCCTTAGCACCCCCCCCCCCCCTAATTGATTATTCTGTAAAAATATAAAATGTACAGACACTCCAACTTTTATTATACGCATGTATAGATGTATGTATCGTTATATAACACAGTGGACCCCCGATAATCCAGCCCCTGTTTACTCCGGCACCTCTTGTAATCCGACACGTCACAACACTCAATAAACGCCTTTCAGCTTAGCTTACGATAGGCTGAAGAGAATTGCACATTCTTCAACAAACTTTTACTTTTGAGAAGACTGAGAGATAAAGCTCTGATTGGATGAAAATGATATATTACTAGCGTTTACCCGCGTCGTTGTCCGCATGAAGTTATAAAATTTAAAGGCAAAGAAACTATTGTTTTTTCAAAAACTATTTTTTTCCAAGATCAAAAGTAGCCTATGTTACTCTCCATACTTTCAGCTAACTGTATGCCAAAAATCAAGTAAATTGGTTGCGTCATTAGATCGTGAGGGAAGGACAAACAAACACACTTTCCCATTTATAAGATTAGTAAGGATTTTGACCAAATGTCGTAGGTCCGTCAACTAGCTCTAGAGTCTTATCATTTGACACGGATTTCAAGGTACTCACTATAGGGCTTAGGTCTTAGGCAGTACTCTATAATCCGACATATTAAATATTCCGATAGCGCCGTGCAAAATGTTTGTCGGATTATCTGAGGTCCTCTGTATAATGTTCTATTTATATATAACAATCAGCCAACAATACAGACCGAGGAGATGTTTATCGGCCGCAGGCACTCCCTAACTACCCGACTACGTAACTCGGTTACAACTACAAGATGAGATAACTACATTACTCTTATGAGATCGGATGCATTATTTCTGAATATACTAATATATAAAATAATATGCTAGTTGTTGTTCGCGACTGCGTCCGCATGAAACTTTATCAATTATCCGGTTTTCACAACTTTTTTTAGTTACTGCTCGGCTTCTGTTGGTCGTAGCGTGATGTTATATAGCCTGTAGCCTTTCTCGATAAATGGACTAACCAACACAAAAACATTTTTTTTTATAAATTTAATCACGTTTTTTTTTTATAAAAATAAGGGGACAAACGAGCAAACGTGTTACCTGATGGAAAGCAACTACCGCCGCCCAGAAACGCAACATCAGGGTTGCAGGTGCGTTGCCGGCTTTTAAAAGGGAATACGCTCTCTTCTTGAAGGTTTGCAGGTAGTATGGGTCCGGAAATACTGCTGGTGATAGTTTCATTTTCATTCCAGAGTTTTAATGTGTGAGGCAGAAAGTTACGCGAAAATGGCGTGGAAGGCTGCCGTGGAATTTATCAAGACGATATGGGTGGTAAGCCTTCCGCGTAGGTCGATGGCAAAAAGTTGCAGGTGGAATGCCTCCGAACAATTCCTCTGAGCACTCCCCGTGATAAAGTCTATAAAGGATGCAAAGCGAAGCTACATCTCGGCGCAACTTCAGGAAATCCAGCTTGTTTAAAACACTATGGCAATCGACAATCCGAGCGGCCATGCACTGGATATGATCTAGAGGGAGCAATTGATGTTAAGGTGCCCCTGCCCAGAAATAAGAATGATGAGAACGTAAAAACAAGACCCCTTAAATGCTACAACATTAACTCAGTCAACAACTAAAATAGAAGCTTTTTTGGCAGACGACAAGCACACAAAGTAAAGTACACAAAACTTATCTTCTGCGCGTACGTGACCTTACTTGTAACAACATTTTTACCGTTAAAGTAGTGAAAATTTCGTTTGTATTGTTAGTTCGAAGGGTCTCGACTCGCGTCGCTCTCACAAAAGAAAAGATTAGATTATAGGAACGATCGCTCGCGAGTTCACGTATACTGGACGATCCTAAATGTGTTAGAGTTTTGTATGGTATTGGATATTAGGACGGAACGGAGAATGGGTTTATCTGTAGGTAAATAGTGAAATTTGAATTTATTAATAGACGAACATACAAACTTTCACATTTATATCTT
>JAOTAV010052779.1:0-15946 GCA_026546445.1 Cyclargus thomasi
TTCAGCCAAATCTGTTCTGCCGTTCTTGAGTTATAAGTGGTGTAACTAACACGACTTTCTTTTATATATATAGATTCATACTTTGTGTCGCTGTATGGGATTGACATGGCCGAACGAAAAGCCACGTGATCTAATCGTAAGAAATCATAACTGCTGTAAGGTCGAAGATTTCGGCGGGACGAAATGCAACTTTATGACATAGACTACAGGTTTCATTTTCCTCTACGCCTTTAATGACGGCGACGACATTGACGATGGAGCAATGTCACTAAAAAATGAAACCTATAGCCTAGATCATAAAGTTGCATTTTAGAAGGCTGAAATAATCTCGTTCCCGGTTGACGGATCTGGAGGACAAACGGCGTAAGCGTTTGTCTCTGCCGGCTGGCCGGTCGCCAATCGTCACCTCGCACCCTTTATATCTTCGATCGAATCCCCCTTAAGTGTGGTAAATTTAATTAGTCTACATTTAGTGACGAGTTTTCCTAATAATAGTTAGTCATAAAACCTTCGTTGACATCACAGAGCTCCTCGATAAGCACTAAAGGTATACCTCATCCACAATATAAACATAAAAACTGTTTGGATAAGATCAAGACACCGCGTATGTAAATGCGAGAAACAGATAAGTATAACAAAAACCTCCCGGTAAAGCTTAAATTTTGTTTATCATTGCTAGAGACGTGAGAAAGTGGCACACGCTTCTGATATTTTACGCTTACGAATAAATCTGCACATGCTTCGGCACGGATGGGCCGGTTCGACCGAAGTGATCCCACGGCCTCACAGAAAACTGTCGTGAAACGGCGTCATGCGGTGTTTCGTTCAGTGAGTGAGTTTACCGGCGGCCCAACTTCCCTAATCAATTGTGCCTATTTACATTCCCTATTTCATCATGAAGGCCGGCAACGAACTTGCGACTCCACGGATGTCGCGAGTGTCTAAGGGCGAAGGCAGTTGCTTTCCATCAGGCAGCCCGTCTGCTCGCTTGCCCCCTAAATATCGAAAAAAAAATCATGTTCCCAAAAATTTGTATTCGTCAAAATTCGATCATAACGTTGCATTTTAACGGTACAAAATAATCTAGCTTACGATGACGGCGTGCGGTGGACGAACCGCCTAAAAGGCCAAGTTGAATGCAGAAACGCTGTTTAATGCTGCATTCCCAGGGACTGAATATGAGTGTGTAGTAGACACCCACTGTTTGGCGACCTCTGTGGCTCAGTTGGTAAGCGCGTTGGTAGCGTAAGCCGGGGGTCGCGGGTTCGAATCCCGCCGACGGAGCAAAAAGTTTTTCAATATTCCTGGGTCTAGGATGTGTATTAAATATGTGTTTCATATAATAAAAACTTAAGTATGTGTATAGTATAAAACTATTAAATACATTTCCGTTGTCCTGTAACACAAGTCCCTCGGGAACTTAGCACGGGGCCAGACTGACGTGGTGTGAAGCGTCTATAGATATTATTATTATATTATTAATGCATAGTAAACTCCTAACCTGTTATTAATAAAAATATTGACAAACCGTATAACTGTTCAATGTTTGCTGTTTAATTTTTCCGTTATGTAACCTTTTTAAAAAAGACAGACAAAGCAAACGGACATTGTGTGGTTTTATCAGTTGTATAAATAATTTTATTGGTAACAACGTATAAATATATTTTAATAAACGCCAAATTTTAAATGTTATAATGAAAGTTTAATTTTTACAGAAGCAGTGAGCCTCTTGCCTTACCGGCTCCCCCGACTGTCGCTATTCCGTTGAAGGGTTTCACTTCTGGATCACGTAAGTTTTTTAATGTATACTAATATAACAATACTCTATACAAAAAAAAAATATTAGAAAATCGGCTCACAAACGGCGGAGCTATGACTGAAATAAATGCACAGCCGGATATTTTTAGAAGTCAGTTAAAAAAGTTTAGCATTTGTGTGTTTGTATGATTATTTTTCTTTAATATATTTCACATAGAAACCAGCATTACTACCGTTTTTTTTAAATAACGTAGAGAATACTGATTTCTTAAGTTTACGCGAGTATTACTGATGGTATTATTAAGTTTAAATACGGGATAATTCACGGGCGGACTGACCGCGACCGCTTGAAAGCAGCCGAAAAGTTGGGAATATTAAAAGTGGACCAAATCCGTAAGTGTTTAAACTTCATAATATCATAACGTAGAGAATTCGACAATTCAAAATATTATGTAGTTTTAAAAACATTATTCCAATTTGTATTTGTTACAGAGTTGAACACAGTGCCCGCTATAGCGGCACCCGGACCTCAAGCCTACCCGCCGGGAAAGGAACCTGCGACAATTGTAAGTTTTCATTTTATTTTCTTTATTCAGAAAACACAGGCATTGGATGCTCTTAAATTAAGTTAAGTAAGTGTTCTATTTTCAGAAAAAAACTGGCCAAGTGCCAGTTGGACTTGCGCACTAAGGAAAAATCAGATAAATACGTTTTTAACCCTTTGGGTACGGAATACTAAAAAATGGTCACTTTCAATGATGTGTATCATCCGCCTTTTCTAACGTCACCGTTTTGGTGCGCGTCCATTGGATCGGAATCGGTGTGGACGAATTTGTTACTTTGTATTAATTTCTATTGTAATACGTTTGATACGGTATTTCTGCGCCCGCGGCCCTAGCGTAGCGATCGAGAATGTTCTTTTTTGTACAGCAAAATCGACAAAGTGACGTTAAAGAGATGGATGCACAAAGGAAATCTGTAAATTTATCCCAACCATCTATCAGTTTGTCCAGACTTTCGTATGTCTAGTGTCTACTGAGTACAGATGCTATGCTCGCCCTTGCTGGTACCGGTATTTTTGCTTCTGATGTCATCCGCAGTGAACGCTTCATTCGAACTAAAAGACTTTCAAGTTCTGATGAGTTGGTGATAGTTGTTTTAGAAGTTGTAGATTTTAGAGATCAGTAAGTTTTAGAAGTTTTTCCGACGCTGAATCCAAATGCAGTGGTGAGTGGACACATCCAGCATTTCGTATGTGATGACGCCCCGTACGTCCGGTTCCGATCCGATTCGTTCCAGTGGTCGCTTTTAAAGGTGGCTTTCCGATCCTTTCCGCAGCACAAAGACCGCGACTGACAAGCATTTCATTTAAATGTCTTAAAAAATAATAATAATAATACATGCTGAATGTCCGCAAAACAAAAACCCGACTGCAGGAACCGTTGCTAATAAGACATCAAGTTATGTATATCTCTTGAATGGCTAACTACTCGACATAATTATGTGATCGAAAAAAAAATTCGAACAGCACATTTTGGACTCCAAAATCCGCCGCTTTATTTTTAAAATATACCCAGTGTCGTTCGCGCTATCAAGAACGCAAAGATGAATCTAACAACACCTCATACTCTTGTCAAGTCGTTTAGGCTGTAGCAGGGAACATAGAAATCTACATACATACTGTATACATACATACATACATACACATTACATATATACGTGTAATGGGGAAAATTGAAAGAGAGCCAGTAGACGGACCTACGTCATTTGGTCGTAATATGTCAATTCCATATTAGTCACGACCTGTCGGCTACGTTTGACATAACCCGGCCAAATTACTTAGATCCACAATCATTATCTCTTTCAACTTCTCTGATTGTACATACATACATACTTCCTCTATCCTTTTGGGGCAGTTGGGTAAAAATACACACTTGAAATACAAATTGTTCTAAAATTTTGCAGGACCTAGCGTCGATAGTCTCCCAGAAGCTGTCAATGATTCGCAAAGAACAAGAACAAAATGAACTTTCTCCTAGCACCTTAGGTGTAAGTATTTTGTTACTTTTTACCGGCTGTAATAAAAGTATGTGATCATAATTCAAGGTGTGTATGTACCACTTATACTGAGTTAATTGAAAAAGGGCATCGCTGAAGTTATGGATTTGCTCATAAATACTACGCTTGCGCTGTTTCGTTGAGAGAGTTTACCAGAGGTCTAACTCCCTAGCTTCTATTCCCTATCCTTATTCGCTCATAAAAAGCAAACAACGCACTTGCCTCGCTGAGGTTACAAGTCTCAAGGACAACGATATTTGCTTTCCATCACCGGTGACCCGGCTTGCATGCCGCCTATTTAAAAAAACATTTTAAAAGTGTTTCTGACCACAAGACGCAGGTCAGAGTAAGACTACAAGCAATCGGCAAGGGCATTTTAACCAACTCCCAAAAAGTAGGATGTTTCTCAATTTGACCTGATATATATTTTTTCAGTTCGGGTGGAGTTCAGGAGCCCTGCCCGCTCCGACCTCATCTAAGTCGCTGACCTCCAAACGCTTGGGGCAGTTCACCGGTTCCACTGACGCGCAGTTACTTACGCCGAGAGAGCTAGCGGGCGGCGCACACGCTTGGGCTAAAAAGGTACGACTTTATTTACTATACATGGTGATCTTATGTGAGAACACGAGTGTGGTGCGAATAGTGCGTGCGTGTACGCTCGACGCGTGTGTGTACGCATGATGCGTTCGTGCAGACTACATAGAACTGAAATGTTACGTGATTTAGTCGTTCGAAGATTTTAATCCCATACAAAAACAAGACAAGCGATTTTTGTAAACGATAATCGCTTGCCACTTGTCTAGGAGGGCAAGTCATCTTAATACGCGCCGCAACGCCGCACTTGACTTGCATATGTGCGCCCTATAGTGATTTCGATCTACCTAGGCGGTAGCGGTCATTGAACCTCTGTCGGAAGAATTGACATTTCTATACAAACCACAATTTACAACAATAAAGCGACAACATAACAATTTGTTGTCCATAACGGCAATCTATGCGCCGCCGAACGCACACATAAACAAATCTAAGCTGTATCAACTTTGTGCAAGCCGCGCACTCATTTTGCATTAATATTTCCTACTCGATTCTATAATCTGGTACATGTGTACGCACCATGCGTATACGTATACGCATGATGCGTGTAAGTATACGCACGATGCGTGCACGTTCACTCACCATGTGTAGTCGATGGTTTCCTAGTCCGTACGATGTTACGTACAACACGCGAATCGCGTACACGTGGACGCACTATGTTGTATTTAAGGGGGTTTTCACTTTCTAGATATTTTGTTGGAGTGTCTAGTAATTTTAATACCTGTTCATACTAGTTCATTCAGGTTTACCATAATATAAAATATACTGAATTTCTTTTATGATCAGGTATATTACACAATTTTTTGTATTAAATAAATCACTGTATGATAAACTTAATAAATAAATCACTTTTGTGCTTTTGAATGCAAATACGTAACACTTAATACTGTATATTTAAAATTATTATGACTGCACATTTATACAAAAAAAAATATTATGTAAATTCATATTCAAAATATATTTTATGTATTAAAATTTTTCAAATTGGAATCTTTTTTAACAAGAATTATGATATTAAAATTATTTTTCCATATTAAAGTATGTATATTCAGAACATATAAATCACAATTTGTTTTAATAGAAATGCTTACAAAATAGTCCTGGATAGAATCTAACCAGAAATATGCTGTTATTACATTCTGTTCAACACTATGACGAAATTCGTTATCATATAACTCGTCTGTGATCATGAATGAGAACTCTCGCAAAATTCTCGCACGGCTAGCTCCCAAACCGGTGGTAGTTAACATGTAGACATTCGAAAACATATTTTTTTTCAAATTTACTCAGAAAGAAATTATTTTTATATCCCAAGAACATTCCGCGGTTTCTCGTAAAATACAAATATTTTGAGAACATGTTTTTCCAATGTTTGTCTCCATCCTACTAAATATATGCCAAAAATCAAGTTGCTTGGTTGGGCGTTAAGGCGTGAATTAAACACAATGTAACACTTTCCCAAGATGGATCTATACAGACTAGTTGTATGATGACATCAGGGCCGTATACCTGAGTACATACTAGCGGGGCTGAAACTGTCACTTCAAAATCATAATGTACCTAAACTATACCAGTATTGCTGGCCACTGCCACCCAGTCATCGAATACTAATATTTTTTTTCGGCACTCAGCAATAAAACGACTATTTACTATGTCAAATCATACCAACTTTTTTTTAATGCAACAATAAAAGTATGATAGTAGTATTTAACTTACTGCGTTATACAAATTTCATGAAATATATTGTAAATTGCCTCTTCACAATCACAATTCACAATCGCTAATGTGTATTCGGAGTAATAGTGTATCGTGGTATATAATTGACGATGGCCTGCTGTGGGCCCATGGACAATAGTGACATCCGAAAGTCTCAAGTGCGTTGTCGGCCTTTATGGGGGAATAGGTAATGGGAATAGGGATAGGAGGATTAGGAAAGTTGGGCTACCGTTAAACTCACTATGTTATCAATACTAAAATAGTTTTTGAACTGAAATAGGTGTAACTACACAAAAACTGGCCGGTGATTCATATTTTTTTAATATTGGTATAGTTTAGGAACGCACAGTTACTGCCGACCGCTAGTGTGGCCCAGGCTTCAGGCTGTCTCAATGACTTTTCTTTCAGCTGCAAGCGTGTTGGGTTCTCTATACTGACTACAGGCGACGTCGCGGTCAGAACTTATAATACATTGTATTATTCTTTCTGACCTTTACTGTGTGTGGTTACGACAACATTATTATTAATTAGTCAGACAGTATAATATCTGACTGACTATCTGAGGGTCTCTGTTTGGGCTTGGGTTAAATTATGTTATCTCTTTTTTTCGAATTTTAAACAAAAAACTAACAAAAAGTCAACCCAAGTGGACTTAGTAAGTTATCTATCTCTGAGTGTCAACTCATATTGCTTACTTGCCTTTACATTTAAGAAATGGTTTGTGTTTCATTTTTTTATAATTTCATTTAAGAAATTCAATCCAAATATTTTTGATTTTGTTGCAATCCTAAAGGATATTCCTTTTTTTTTTAAACACAAGGCAACGTCACACTCTCGTTGTCTACTGTGTTACAATAGGGATTGTTATTATTATTATAGCGATTCAAAATTGGAATTATATGAAAAAAAAAAGTATTTTCTTGTGTAGTAATAAATAGCTATTTTGAATCGCAATTTTTTTTCCTTGATTATTTCAATAATAATGTTGTTGTAACCACCGAATAAAAAATCACTTATCAATGTGTAAACTGTGAACTTATTTAGTTTACTTTATACACGCATAACTTTTGGATCCTGTGGTAATTTTAATGCCATCTTGGCATAATAATTATCACTTTTTTGCATACAAATATTCAGTTTTCCCCTAGTAAAAGTGGCTTGATGGATAAATTAGAAGTATGCATGCTTCAAAAATATCCTTAAAAAATCTTTGTCTTAAAAATGTGTACAAAGAATTATGTATAGGTAATGTCTTACATAATTTTGGGAAATTGCATATTTTCAAAGTCACAAAGGAGTTAATAACTGGCCTAGTTGTTCTTGAGAGTGTTATAACTGTAGCCCGTTACATAATCCTAATATATATCATCGAAGAAATTGATTCAAAGGCAGATGAATGACCTATGTAATTTGGTCGCGTTATGTCAAAAAAGTCCAGAATCGGCAGGTCACGACTAAAGTTGAATTGATAACAAGTCCAGTAGGTCCACTTATGAATTACTTTCTTCGATGGTACCTACACCAGTGCATTTTTTCGATATTAAAAAAAACATGTGTAATACAGCACACAGGAATTAACTTAGCACCTACTCAATAGAATTTCATTCTAACGAGATGCCTAGTTAATTTCTACGTATTATTCAAAAAATTAAAAGATTTGGCTCTCTCACATTTTCGCTTCATTTCCAAACCACCACTTTTTGCGAGTCAGTTTAGTCACTTTAGATATTGACCTGGAAACAAAAATATTATCTGTTATCTCTTAGAAAAACTAGGCCAAAATGGGGAATTCATGAATATTTGTTGCAGCTTTTAAGTGATACGGAGACGAGACAACTACCTTAGACGCCGCCGATTAGGGGTTACTGTGTCGTGGTAAGTGTACAGGTATGGGGCACGATAAACTTTATCGATATATCGATAACATTTATCGTAACTATCATGGAAAAACATCGATATTTTTAAAAATCTATCGGTCAATTCGCTCATTTCGAATTTCGCATTTGACTTTGGAATGATTATACTTTTTAATATAGGATCAACTGGTACGTGCAGCACCTGTTGAGGGTGGCAGGGGTTTGCACCTTCTGCAGAAAATGGGTTGGACCCCTGGCCAGGGGTTGGGTAAAGAGGGTACGGGAACCCTTCAGCCCTTACTACTTGAGGTGAAATTGGATACGAGAGGACTGCAGGCCAAAGAGGAGTTGCAAGGAAGACATGCGAAAGGAGTAAGTTTAAGTTTTGATATGTTTAAGAGCAAATTCTTCATACGCAGTAGTAGAGCTGTGTAGTAACTGAGATATATACTAACACACTACTACTGCGTATGAAGAATTTTTAAATAAACTTAAATTTTAGCCGGTTTGTAAAGATTTTAGTTACAGTTGTCACCGCGCCAGAGTCTTTTTTTCCGTATAATCTTCCATTCCATATTTCCAAGCTAAGCGGATTTGGTACGGAGTGATTATGCGGATGACATTGACAGCAGATTACCTGAAACTACTGTCAATATCATCTAGTGTGGAGAGGCTCTAATATAATACACTATGTCAAATTTCCATCGATTGCGTCCATAGACAACCAACTTTGACATGTCAACTTTTAGGCCAAGGTGCAGAGGATCGGACGCCGGGGGCCCGCGCCGCTCGTCGCTGGCGGCAAACATCCCGTGTCACTCCTCGGAGAGTACTGCTCCAAACAGAAACTTGGCCCGCCAGAGTATAATCTGTGCTTCGAGTGCGGACCGGACCACAAAAAGAATTTCTTGTTTAGGGTGTGTATTTGGTTCATAATTATGCCTTATGGATATGACCAGGTTGTGGAACTAAGTATAGTTTGGTCTTGTTTTGTCAAACCTAGAATCACGACACATGGGTTTGGCATATTCCAAATAAATGATTGGTACAGGGTCAGTTACGGGACCCACTCCCGTAACTGATCCTGTACCAATTTCTTCAATTGTACATACTTTCACAGGTCATTTAATAGGTTTCTCAATATTTAAAGTTTCTTATTAGAAAAAATTTTAAGTAGTAGGCATTAGAAATTAAATTAATGAGATGTATATTTTCGACTACGTCTAACGGTTAAGTGTATGGTTAATGCTAAGAACCATGAGAGAGGAGTGGAAAGAAACATACTTTATGGATAGTCCCTAAGGGTTACCTTAAATAATTAATTATATGGCAAAACAATGTTTGACAAGTCAGCTAGAAACATAATATTAATAAAATTATATTATTTACAGGTTAAAGTAGCTGGTGTTGAATATCAACCAGCAATGGCCAGTGCAAATAAAAAGCAAGCCAAGGCTGACGCAGCACAACTAGCCTTGCAGAAGCTTGGCTTGGTCACATGAATTGATTTAACTGATAAAATAAATTATTATAACTTGACCAATAATTTTAATAGCACCTTGTATGCAATAAAACACACAACCACACTAGGTAAGCTATCATTATTATAACTTCTTTTTGAATTAACAATAAAAAAGTTAGTGCCATGCAATATTTATCCTTTATATACAGCTTATCAAAATTTAGTACATGCATAGTCCATACATTCATTCAGGTTTCAATAAATAAAACAACCTCCCTATCACTGTCTGAGCAACCCACTCGGACCATGGTCTATACAGGAATGGTAACAAACTAGGTAGGACACCATATTATAGCCAGGGAGATGAGAGTGCTATTTTTGTAGTAACTCGAGCTTCATGGAGACCTAGTATGTTTTGTAGATTAGGTGAAACAATGAAATAATAATGACATTTTGTTTATTAGCGGTGGGATAAGACTCTACAGCGATTTTATAGTTATAGAAAAGCAATTTCGGTACTTATAATATAACTTTTTAACGAACTAAGAGACATGTAGAAAAGTAATTCCAAAATTCCCCTCCCTACTATTAGTATCCCCGCTCTGTGGTAATACCAATCCCATTCAAGTACAAGCCACACCTTTCAGGCTTCCATGAGTACGGAAATCAATATTATTTAATATAAATCTCAAAAAGTCATCGTCATACATATTTCAATTAATATAAGAAATTTGACAGGGTGATAATATAATTAATACAGAAATAAAAGACGAAAAAGCCAATATTGTTAGTTAAGTTACAATACTTGTTTAAAAAAAATTGCACAGCATACCTTCTCTTTTTTGACGGACAAATTAAAATCGATAAGTTTGGTTTGCCTCTTTTACCTTCCGACTGCCAAGACATCTTTTCATCACATCATGAGTCAATTTGGGTTACATCTGTGTATAGTGTCTTTCCAATGTAATTTTTTTATTTAAATTCTCCAAAAATTGTTTCTTACGTAATATTTATATTTTGGCATACCAAACACAAAATATTTTACTTATACAAGACCTTTTTATTATCAGATCATATATTTATTAATAATCATGATTTATAATTACGTTATGGACAGGTTATGTCAAGTCCATTGTCACATTCTTTTTTTTGGCCATGTCAAAATCCTGACATTATGACACTAACATGTAACAAATGTTTCTATGCATGCAAGTGCACAAATGCACCAAAAAACATACAACTACTGATCTAAATTCTAATGGCTGACTTTGGCCATAATCGATTATGTATTAGACAATAGATTATGGCCAATCAGCCATTAGAATAATCATTTTAGGATTAAAATAAAAAACATTATACATTGGATTAATTTATTTCTATGCAACAATATTACATCTAAATAAGGGGGAAAACTATTTCTATAATATTATATCTTTGAGTGATTTTTATGCTTCTTCTATTTGAATAATAATGTTTTATATAAGCAAAAATTTGAGTACATTTTTAAATAAGACAACCCCCTATAGCCATCACAGATCTGTTCCAGTTTTCCAAATTTCATTGTTTGTATTTATTTTTGTTCCTTCTGCTGTTGTTTAATTCTATAGTCTGATAAAGCAGCTTTTATAGCATCTTCAGCAAGCACTGAAATATAAGAAAGGTAAATTATTGCATGCTAAATGAGAGAAAAATATCATTTGTGTAACCTCTTTTTTTCAAAGTGTAAAAACAAGAACAACAAACTTAGACACTCGAGAAACAATATTTTTTAACAAATAAGTTACAAAACTTGGCAATAGCACATCTGGATGCAAGAACTTACTAGAACAATGCAGCTTAACAGGGGGCAGCGACAGTTCCTTTGCAATATCAGTGTTCTTCAATTTCAAAGCCTCATCAACAGTTTTTCCCTTAACCCACTCTGTAGCTAGAGAGCTCGAAGCGATAGCCGATCCGCACCCGAAAGTTTTGAACTTGGCGTCGATAATTTTTCCTTCATCATCGACTTTAATTTGCAATTTCATAACATCTCCGCAGGCTGGCGCCCCCACGAGACCTGTTCCTACATTTTTGTCTTTCTTGTCCAGGGAGCCGACGTTACGAGGGTTCTCATAGTGATCTATCACCTACGTGAATAATTAGCATTATTATGTGAAAAATCAATACGGAAACCTTGACATTGCACATGAAAACTTACATTTGCGTGGTAAGACGCAGATTGGATGATCGGAGTCGGACTGCTCCGGAGGCAGATGCTTCGACATAAATTCGGAAGTAAATAAGCCATTTTGAGTATCGGAAATTCTTAACAAAGAACTATTCCTTAGCAAGCATGCGCTTGCAGTGTAAATGTTAGCTTATTATTGCACAACGCACTAAAATTCACTGATTTCGTGTTAGCCAAAATATCAGCCTGTCCAGTCAAATGGCAATTTACAAATGTCATTGTCATCGTGGACATTGACATTTGACATCCTTTATTTTTTCTTTATAATACGCTACGGATATGTTAGTAAAAGTACTAGTACTATTACTTATTCTGTGATTATAGTATAGTAATTACAATTAATAATAATAGGTTTTTTTATTTCTCAAGCATGGTCAGTGACGACTGACGAGTAAATGGTAAGAAAACTGAATTCTCGAAATCGTTCTTCTACATAGTTAAGTCCAAAGACTTTATAAAACGTCAACATAATCAAAAAGTCAAATCACTCTATTTCCTAAATGGTAGACGGTCACGGATTACTAAAACTTTATATAAAGTTTTGAAGGCACCACAAAATAGCAAGTTTGTTGAAATTGTATAGCCATTTTTCTAAAATCACAATTATTTGAGCAATAGTAATGAAATTGCTGTTTGTATTATTGACACAATTTGAACATGACATTGAAAATTGAAATCGGGCAAAACCTCGTATTCAGCTATACTATAAATTCATTTAAAAAATCTTTATTTTAAGAAAACAAATGTCATCAATATCAAACAAATATTCAAAATGACAATAGGATTTCGTACGTTTTCAAAGTTGGTTGTGCCGGCTTTTGGAAATATAATTTGTTTGGGGCGTGTTCAATTATCTACTATGTAAGTTCAAGAATTTATGGAATATATTTTCATTTGTGTTAATGTGTTAATAAATTTTGGATTATGCAACTTTTTATGATGCAAGAGTCATGAAGCCGCCCGGTTCGTCACTGATGTCATTGCCAGATAAGATTGTAAATAAATAGCATAATAATAGTTTTATTATTCTATAAAAATTACAGAAAAATGGGAGAGAATCCAGATTACAAGAGTGCTACTAGTGTACACGAATTTACGGTCAAGAATATCAAAGGGGAGGATGTTAAACTCGACGCATACAAAGGTCATGTTTGTATTATTGTGAACGTCGCGTCCCAGTGCGGCCTTACAGCAAACAACTATAAACAACTAAATGAATTATATGATCAGTATGCGGAAAGTAAAGGTGAAATAAAAAAATATTTTGATTTATTAATGTGTTCATGTTTTTAGGTCAGGTAATGTAATGATTTTTTTTCTATTTTAGGACTCCGTATTTTGGCTTTCCCTTGCAACCAGTTTGCCGGTCAGGAGCCAGGAAATTCAGAGGACATAGTTTGTTTTGTCAGTGAAAGGAAGGTCAAATTCGACATGTTTGAGAAAATTGATGTTAATGGTGACTCAGCACATCCATTGTGGAAGTTCTTAAAGGTAAAAAACAACACTAATTAGTACAAACTACAAGGTCACCCATTGTATTGTGTTAAGAGAACTGAGGTATTGATTATCTGCTATAAAAGTTTGATAACAATATGATTCATTGATTTTACAATTATGACCCAAAAATAGTTTGAATTTTTAACTATATTGATTAGTAAATTGGTAGGTGATATGAAAAAACTATTACTACATTTGTCATGTCGATGATCAAATCAAATATGTATGAACTTTTTCTAAAATTCCAACCATATTGTTTTTTTTTATTTGCTTTGAAGGAAACAACAAATAGGTACATTAATGATACAACAAGGTTTTATTCAATTGTAAGTTTTTTCAGTACAAGCAGGGTGGCACTTTGGGAAGCTTTATCAAGTGGAATTTCACCAAGTTTATCATCGACAAAGATGGAGTGCCTGTGGAGAGGCATGGCCCAAATACTGATCCCCTGAACCTGGTTAAGTCTCTTGAGAAGTACTGGTAGTAGGCATGATTAAAGCATCATCTATATATTATGTCATAGCAGAACTGTTGTTGGGTCAAATTGAATGTGCAATTTAAAGGGATTACTGTTACAAAAGAGCCTGGCATAGACTTTTGGAATAATGCCTGATGTAATATGTGCATAATCACTAACTTATAATATTATAATCAAAAATGTTATTGGAATAATTGAATGTTGAGTATCAGGAAGTCTAAATTATGTTTTCAAATGTTTAATTTGTGAACAGTCTAATAGTGCATTTACATTCTTTTCTTTCCAAGTTCTATATTTTTATCTTCCAGATCCTATCTTCCAACCAAAGCTCTGCATTTTTAACCATTTTTCATATTTTTTTGTTTTTTTTTTTATTTATGTTACTGCAATCTGAGGGATAAGGATTTTAAGATAACAGTGTTTTAATGTGAGATAGTAAATAATATGCAAGTGCACTGACTACTTTTACACAATAATATTGTTATATTGCATTATTTATTTTTCAACTGTTGTATAATAAAGTGTTTGTCAAGCAAAACATTGCTTTATTTACAAACTAACTAAATATATATTAAAATGAAAAAACTGGCCAAATGCGGGTTGGACTCGCGCACGGAGTGTTCCAAACCAGTAAAAAGCAAGTTGAAAATGAAAGTTAAACATGATAGCTCTACACTTCATATCAAGTGATAGCGTGATGTGGGCGTACTGCAGCGCTTTCTAGTACCATGAAGTAGAAACACGTTGGTTGTACTAGAGTCCTTAATACCTAATTTTATTTATTTATAATTTATTGTACACATGAAACAAAATAAAAATATACAATTAACTTTTAGTTTGTTTTTAGTATTAGTTGATCAACTCTCTAGGTATTACCATTCTTAAAATACATCTTGGAAACAGATATCCATACAATATATTTTTTTAGTCATGTACCCATAGCTTAACAACAAGCGCTTTACTTTAGATTAGATATACCGTATAAGTGCGATGCACAGATTACTCTATATTGTTCGATGCCACAAACGATAGTTATCGGTCGCACTACTCTGTCAGTTAGCCGTCAACGCTGATGGCGTCAACGCTGATAAATCAAATACAATTTAATTCGAAGTAGAATTTATTTTGCTATAACTAAAATCAGACTCTGCATGGAGGGACAAAACCCTGTTTCTATTATCTTAAATGGTATTATCTATTTAAATCTTTAATAAAAATATCATTTATTTAGGTAAGTAACATGTGATGTGTTACATAAAAACCAAAAAAATATTTATTACCTTTTTGTTACTATTATATTATGGAGGCTGTACACTCTCACTGAGAGCTCTTGAGCGAGAGTCTCGTGGCGAGACTCTCAAGCGGCTGACAGGCGAGAAGAAGCGAGTGCAACCATTTATACTCTTACACTTCGGTGGTCTCGCTGTGTCTCGGCGAGAGTGTACAGCCTCCATTACACTCGCGCTCGGGCCGTCTAGCTGTGTCTCGGTTAAAAGGTACAGCCTCCACAAAGGGTTGCACTCACCTGTCACTTGTCAGCCGCTTGCGAATGTTACGCCATGAAATTCCCGACCGAGAGCTCTCGGCGAGAATGTATAGCCTCCATAAATGGTTGCACTCGCCTCATCTCACCTGTCAGCCGCTTGCGAGAGTTCTCGCCGATAGTGTACAGCCACCATTAGTAAATAACGTCAAACTTATGTAAATTGTAATCTCAAAAATTCACTAATTCACTATCTACTATCTATTATTTTTATATGACACTACGGCTATATAACCATGGCCAGTGTCAAGTGGGAAATCAATTTCCTTGTTCCAAATTCCAATAATATTTTAGCAACGTTTCATATTATGGTCAAGTCCAAAGTCTAGTCAAAGTCAAGGTAAAAAGTTGGTCAAAGCGTTAAGTCAGTTAATTTAGTAAAGTGGTAAACGCTTTACAAAAATATCAAATGGAGTTTTATAGGGATACATAAAACATCACGTTCCTTGAAGTTGTATCACTTGCTTACATTTGTGCATGAAATCGAATGTTTAATGGTTGATATTCTACCATTATAACGCATTAAAATCCGAAACAACACAAATTTAGCGAAGAAATACAAAAACACAACATCACTTTTTCACATCGCGGCAAAAAACCATCTACTCACTACTTACCTAATTATTGTTACGGGAGAGCTGAGATTTCTGGCTAAAGTTTACTTTACAGAAATCTCCACCAATAGTCGGGGAGGTGAGAGTGCTATTTTTGTAGTGACTCGAGCGTCGCTGAGACCTAGTACGTTTCGTGGATTAGG
>JAOTAV010052790.1:0-15946 GCA_026546445.1 Cyclargus thomasi
GGAGGATATTATCTAAGATTCCAGTTCAAATTGAATAGGTACTCATACCTAAGATAGCTCAGGTACACAATATAAAGGAGTGCATCATTTCTACGCTAAGGCGGTACGAAGTTCGCCGGGTCAGCTAGTAAAAGATAAAAAAATATTATTATTTATCTTCTGCCTGCGGGTCCCTTCGCGTTCGAAGTTTTTTCTCTAACAAACGCTTATATTCTATTTTGTCCCCTTGCTATCAAATTAATCAAAATTCTTTCTTGACGGAACCCAACGTTGCAACATCTATCTGCACGCCTTATCCTAATAAAGTGGTTTGGACTGTATATTAAAAGATCACTTTGTCAGGCAGAAGTTAAATGTAGCTTTCATTATACCCCAAACATCCGTCAACGTTAGATAAAACTGTAATATGGCGTCGAACGTGCCTAATTAGCGACATCAGCCTTTGATACAATCAGTCACCCCGGAGCCACACACTCCCAATTGCTCGGGGCGTTGAGATTAACTCAATTGCTCACAATCAGCAGGGGCATTACTGCTGCAAACATGAATAATATGCAGGTCCTGAGCTCGCAGCCAACTTGAATAATAATCAGCCCCTGCGTAATGACGCGATAGATCGCGCTAAGCTAATCATTTACATTTAGATCATGAAAGTCTAATTCGATTAGTCACGGTAAGACGGCGCATGTCAGACGTCAGCGTTATGTTTATGAGAGAGAGCTTTTACTTTTGATTCTTTTGACTATGTTTTTTTATGATATTTGGGGGACAAGCGAGCAGACGTGTTACCTGATGGCAAGCAACTGCCCTCGCTCGCATAGACACTCGTGACATCCGAAGAGTTGCAAATGCGTTGCCGGCCTTTATGAGGGAATAGGAAATGGAAATAGGCATAGATGGATTATGGAAGTTGGGCCCCCGGTAAACTCACTCACTGAACGTAACACAGCACAACGCAGTTTCACGCCAGTTTTCTGTGGTATCACTCCGGTAGAGCCATGCTTCGGCACGCACGGGCCGGCTCGTGGAGCATGGCTCTCCCACGACAAGATGACACGTTTGTACTTTATAAATAAATAAATAAAAGACTATCACTCTTCCCTACTCCACTTCCGATCAGGAAGATCCGAACGCCCTGCTGGAATGCATTCTGTTCATATATTATTATGTTGTGAGCCCCGCACAGTATCCAATTTTTTTTTTTGGTATTTATTTGAAAGGCACCTGAGTTTTATGATCAGGAATTCGGATCATGTGCAACCGTGCTTAGACTAGTGTTTAGATATTGTATAGTTATAGTTATACATTATGCAAAATGTAGACAAAGTGAATAGGTAATAGTTACCTAAAATTGAAAACAAGCTGTGAGAATGCTTTTATGTCAAGTTTAATTTACAGATTTTTCTATCAATTTATTCTCCACAATTTTGTTTTATTTAATATCCCAAAGGAATTTATAATCACAAACTCTTTAAGGTACTATGGAAAATTTGTTACTATAAATTCAATTTACCATGAGTCAGAGTCAACCAGTATTAATTGGAAATCACAAATTTATCGATAAGCCAAGCGCCTGTAACTTCGCTCGATTATCACGTTTATTTCCTTTAGCTGGTGCCGCCGCCTAATTATTAATTAGCTTTAACGCCACTACGATATTAGTTCCTAAATATTTCTTATTAACTAACGGGCCCGACGGACGTAGTTTCGTCATATCTAAGAAGTTTTCAAAATTAGGTATAAAATCTAATTCAGCTTAATTCACTGCTTTTTAATATATTTAAATTTTCAACAACTCCCTTTCTCAACTGCCGTATTTTAATAACATTTGATCACAATATTGGTAGGCCACTACTTCTACATCATAAATCCGCCTCGACCTCTATATTTTGCCTCCAATATTTCATGCCTCACGAGTCGTGGTGTAAATTTATGACGTTTATGAAACGTGTATCGTAGCAACAACGGAACCCGACAAACTTCGTCGGCTATCTACGTAATAGCCTCGACAAATTGACGATAGACGAACTTGCTTTGTAATAAATAGACACAATTTGTTAGGCGTGCCTCCAATTCGACCTTAAAACTCGATCAAGCCCCAAACTAAATTAAACATTTATTATTATTTACAGCTCCGTTTGTTAATTTATGGCAGTTTAAGATTAAGAATTTTAATTGATTTCGTCATTTTTACCGACTTCCGAAAACGAGGAGGTTATATGTCCGACTGTGGATATTCTTTTTTAATGTAAGTATTGTTACCTAAGCCAAATCAATAGAAAACTACATGCTATTTCTGGAAAGACACTATTGAACATTTAATCTTTGAGAAATAGAGACTTTTTTCCGGAACCAAAAAGTAGCCTACGCCTACTATGTAGCAGCCACGTATATCGGCTAACACCATACCGAATTTCATCAAAATCGATTTATACAAAATTTACAAAGAGACAAAAAACAAAATGTAACATATGATGTGCTAATCATGTGACCTAGCTGTATACCAAATTTCATAAAAATCACTCGAGCCGTTTGTACGTGAAGAAGTTACAAACATACAACCTCAAACACTCACTGATAAACTTTCGCGCATAAAATATTATCATGATCACACATTCGTTCATCGTGTTAATGAACTTTCACGCCCACGTATTATTTAGTTACCGTTGGCACTTGCCAGTGACAGGTTAACGTTTTCACGTTGGCTGATTAATTAATAACTGACGTCATTTTAACTTTTGATATACAGCTGGTCAGTGACATTTTTTAATATAATATTAAAATGTTATATCGAAAAATATTTTCTATAAAAGCGCTTAAGTTAGTTTTTATTAAAAGCTAAGCTATAAAATTTAAACATACTTTATGCAGTAACTCACGGGAGCACATTTTTATGTCAGTTAAAAAATAAACTCGCATTTAAATGTTACTCACGTTTTAATAAAATATAAAAATTGACTAATGAAACAAAATATAAAACTTGAAACGCGAGCAAGTATTCAAACGCAATCTTATCAAAATAAAGAATCTTAAACGAATTAGGGTATTATGTTAACCTTTCAAATAGGTATCCTTATATAATATGAAAATTCAGCAATAAAACGAACGCCTACAACAACATAAACGGTCAACAACCTTTGCTGGTAAGATTAATTATTATCGGCAGAGTACACAAAGCATAAAGAAATGAACCGAACGGTGTTATACAAAAGTTACACGGATTTTCCGAATTCGCGGTTACTAAAACGACCATTCATTGTTTTACCCGAATGTCTAATATTGACTGAAACTTTTAACATTGCTTAACAGTGCAGAGTTCAACTAGAGCGGCGGTAGCATTTTGTTTATCTTCAGCACTTCCTACATATAGTATGTTGTTGGGAAAGTTTGATTCGAGCTGTTGCGAGTTCTGAATTGAAGCCTTAAGCAAGCTACTCTTAAAGTAATACTATATTTTTATTTATGCTGTGATATTATGTGAATTGTGAAAAATTACATATTATATTTTAGAAATAGGGTCACGCTTTTACCCTTTGAGTACCTGAAAAGCTAAACTAAAACGTCCTCACACTTTATTTTAGAAAAACTATAATATTAAAAAAAATCTATAATTCTATATCCATATTGGTTGTATACGATAGGACTATTCTCATCACAATAACATACGGGGAGAATATCAGATTTCCCGGGAACGAAGTCATGAAATTGTATCGTGAGACATAACGTAATGTGACATCCCCCTGTGACATTTGTAACAAACGATCAGGCTGTGGAAAAGGTCATCAGGCTAAAAATATTACAGTGAGTTGGCATACATATTAGGGTTAGGCTATTTATATCAGGCTGCAACTTATTACGTCGTACAAAATAGCCTTTATACACTAACTTTATCACGTGGTCCTAACTGCGGTTTATAGGAGAAAACTGAGATTTTGTCGCAGTAAATAGAACCATGTAATCTATAATATCAGTTAACTCCTTACCAAATGTTTTTTTAACGCTTCAGCCCTTTGGGCGTAAAGAATTAAAAAAACAAACAATATACGGTATGTAGTCGCTAGTATGATTTTGCTCAGATCCCTAAAATAAAAATTTACAACTGCATTAAAGATAGTAATCTGGTAGTACTTTCCGATTTTTTATATATCACAAAATAATTTTACTACAAATGCGATAATTTTTTTCTCGTTAACACTGTAACTGCTGAACCAGTGTCCTATGTAGAAAAATTTAGTTCGGGATATGAAAATAGCTTAAATTCCATAAAAATTTACTCCTACCGTGTAAAAATTATATTAAAAAAAACCGGTATACTGCACAAAAATATTATATATTTAGTATAGAAATTTGTGTATGTTGAATCTGGGCTTATTATGTCAATCTCCTCGTTTCCTCGAGCTTATTGAATAAAGTTTGTCTGAACATGCATTAGCGATTTAACTGAAAATCCTCTATATGAATATCGTCTTATCGTATTGATTTTATCTTAGCTCACTTCGCCTCGGATCTTTCTCCTTGACCCTTTTGGACTATTTTCTATTGATAACGAAACCATTTTTTGTTTGCCGGATATCTTGGTAGAAACTGCTTCCAACAGTAAGGTCGCCATTTCGAACATATATTTTTATTTTTTGTATTGTAATATTGTGATTATTTTTTGTTCGAATAAAGAGTTTTTTATTTATTTTATTTATCTTTGTAGATTTTATAGCTACACTAAAAATATATAGCTTGTGTATTTGAACGCGATAATCCAGGATTCAGGAACCACTGGTCGGAATTGAAAATTTATTTTTGTGTTGCTTAGTCCATTTATCGAAGAAGGCTATAGACTATAAGCATCACGCTACTAATAGTAGCCGACCATTAATAAAAAATGTCGTAAATTAAATAATTATAAAGTTTCACACTAACGTAGTAGAAGGCAATAACTAGTATATTTGTTACTACAATTATAGCCTGGTCTATTAATATTATTAATATTCTTTAAATGAAACCTTTTTTTGATAAACAATTGGTTGTTTTTTGTGTACAAAGTTTACAAGACTTTTGAAGACCACCACTTTTCACCATCAATTTCAGATCAATAGTAGCCAAATAGAATTAAACATTCCTGAAACTAAGCGAAACTTATTTAATCTAATTAAAATATAAATTGCAGCATTAAATGGCAACATTTCAACAGCCTCTATTTGTATAAAAGCCAAATTGGTGAAACAAATAATGAAAGTTACCAAAAACATTAACAATTAGGACAGCTGTTACGTACCTTTCGTGATTTCGGCTTGCACGCAACGTTCGGTATAATTACTAAACAAACTTTTATTGGGGTTCCAAAATACTATACTAAAGGTAAACTTAATGACAAGATAATAGAATTTCTAAATTTTATATTTATTCAACTAGGTAATTAATTTTTAGGGTTATACGTTTGTAATTTTAGAAGAAGAGAGTTTAGTCAGAGGTATTCCCCCTTATTCATTAACGTTAGTTAAGTTTTAACTTTTTAACAACACTTTAAATAATGTTTAACATATTATAAATTTGTAACACTGTTTACAGTTAATCATCTTCATAAACTGGTGCTTAAATAGCTGTCAAATTAAATACCCTCACCCCCTTGTTCAAAAGCAAAATTACAAACTTGACACTATATTATTCATTTTCTAATATCGTATTTCTTAACATTCCGAATCAGGTACATTTTGACCTTAACGCTGTTTATCCACTAGCACCGTCAACTGAGAACGAAATTATTTCGTCCTGATATAATGCAACGTTATGATCTAGGCTATAGGTTTCATTTTCTAGCGACACTGCTCTATCGTTAATGTCGTCGCCGTCATTAAAGGCGTAGAAAAAAATGAAGCCTGTAGTCTATATCATAAAGTTGCATTATATCGGGCCTAAATAATCATGTTCTCGGCTGACGACGTTGATGGACAAACGGCCGGAAGTAAATTATTGACAAATTCGTAAACAAATACATTAGACCTTATAGCCTAGATATTTTTCTAATTTGCCGACGCAATTTCTTTTTAACAACTTGTAATTGGCGCAAAATTCTCGATTATGGGCTTTTTTAAAGGTATAAAATGGCCTAACTATTCAAAAGGCGCTGTAAAATTAATGTTTATTACATTGTTGGAATACAAATTTTGTTTGGTTGGACGTACTTATTTTTTGAAAAAAAATCGTTGTAAGATTATTAAAGTCCAATGATTAATGCAAACGTGCGATAGCCTGTCTTTTGTCTTTTAAATCGGGCTTTGACCTACCACACCTTCCTACCACTGTATCTCCTGTGTCACCAGAACCGACTGCGGCATCCAACCACAAACATTCTTTGATATGATCTCAGGGTGCCCGAAGGAACTGCATGTTTCTCAGTTTGCCTGTTTCTTCGCGCCTAATCCGAAACTCTAATTTTGCTTTGATACATACTTCGAGTCCTGAGAAAAGGATAGACGAGCTTCAAGTACCAATAAATTAAAATTAATTATCCAAGTCTTTAAATAAAAGCGGCTGTAAGGGAAAGTTTATTTTAAATGTTAAATACAAAATTATTAATAAAGTACCTAACTATGCCGACATAAAAGGTGAAGTGAAGCTGGTAACACATTAAGGCAAGTTATTCGTATTTTGTAGGTTAAGTATCTGCAAAGGTCAAAAGGGTTGTTGAATAATATAGTACTTTTGCTAATCGCATGGGAGTTAAAACAAAACAAAGGAATTATTCAAGACTCATTCATAAGCAAAAGCATTTTTTATCATACCACACTTATATTTTAAATCTGGAAAAGTTCTGTCATTAACAACAATATGAAATTAAATGCTAAATGACCATTCCAAACTAAAAAAAAGTACATAGTACAAACAACAAGAGCAGATTTGTATTGATATGAAATAAAAAATTTAGAAATAAAATTTCAGATCAATCGGTAGTCGATAATTATCGACTTTTATCTTTTATCAAAATCTCCTATCAAACATTGTTTTAACTCAAACTAAGTAACTGAGAAATACATCACTGCTATCTAATTAACTCGTTAATAATATTAGAATTTCTCTGTATATATAAGTACGATGACCGAGAGGCATTATAACTCTCATGTGAGCTACATAATATGACTATTAATAAATTGCTGACGTAAGAAGGTGAAGGCACGTCCCTGCGCGTCTCGCTCGGCCCCAAACTCATTTGTAAATATACGTAATCCCTTTGCCTTTAAAATTTTGATGGGATCTTATTAATGATGTTTTCTATATCGAGTTACATACTGGGACATAACAATGACCTACTGTTATAATAGTATGCTGTATAAATATGATATTGGATATCCCAAATCTACCTTATGCATGGTGAGAATTTATATTAGTTTTGCGATATTTAGTAAAGGTAGTTTTGAATATACTTCCGAATGATATTGAATTATTTGTAGTCATACCCTAAAAAGCGATTCATAATTAATCTTGTTTTACAAAACCTAATGAAATAGTATTAAGCATTCCCGATGAAATAGACCATTTTATATTGACTTATAAAGGAAATAGAAGCTAAACGACAATATCTCATTAGGATTCAGATTTGTTAAGCTTCCATTAGCCAAGGTGCTGGTTTGATTACAATCTTCAAAGCGTTTGTCCTTTACCGCGATTAACAAAATACCTATACGAAATACATTTTCTATAATTTTCGATTTACTGTAATTGAGGAATAATTAATAGTTTTTTAATCGTGCCGTTACTGTCTGGAGTTGTATTAGGCTCAAGGTTTCCATTTATTAATTGGTTTTCTTTGAATATCAAATGATAGAGAAGCTTTGGTTGTAATAGATTTAGTCAGTTCTTGTGAATTGGTAAGCTATTATGAAATCGGTCAAGGCTATACCTGGAGCTGTAAATAATAGGTAGGTTAGAATATCAAGACCCAAATTTGTCTTTTCGGCAGACTATTTTCATTTAACTTAAAATACAATAGTATATTTTGATAAACGGAAATTAGTCAAGTATTATCTTTTATGTAAAAACCCCGACTGGGTTTCCTTCCTGACGCTATAAATCCAGAACGCACTAACCTATTTTGACGGATATGTATTCGTTGTGTGGTTTGTGGCAAAAATGATTTAGTTAAATAAAATCAGTGCGACTTAACTAGACACATGACATTGACAAAGTCATTTTGGAAAATTGTAAAAAGACAACAAAATATCAAAAAATAGCAACAGGAAACATGCTAAAATAGCGATGTTTGTATCGGTATCTAACTATTGGCTAGTTTTCTGTTGCTATTTTTGGACATTGTTATGTTTGTTTTTTTAAATTTTCTAAAATGAATTTGTCATAGTCATGTGTCTAATTCGCACAGGTTACTTTGTTTGACAAAAAAGTTTCAACTTTATAATAAATATCAATTCATCCTCAAAAGGCAATCCTAACAAATTCATCGAGCCAAATCCGGAATCGCCGAAAAGGAAGTATAAATAAGTTCGCACGTTCTCCGTAATTTGATGAATATTTTACGTAAAGCAAATACGTAATTCCGGGGACCGGCATACGTTACGGACTTGTTAATATTAAAATATGTAAATCGTAACCACCATGTTCTTTCACTGAGCCCTGCATGTTAATGCACTTACATATTAAACCTAACACTTTTATTAGCGAAATTGGCAGCTCGCTGAAAAGATCGCAAAAATATTTTGTTACAGTATTGTTTTCAGGATTGGAGAATGTATACGTTTCACATTGTTACTTTTGTTGATTCGCGAATTGTATCGTTTTCACGTTATACTTTTTTACCATTGCTAAAAAATTCATGTTTAAATTAAGTTCAGATATGAAATAACATAATTTAATGAGTTACAGCATCATTATTTTAAAACACATTAAATAGTATATGATTTTAAATTTCCATATAAAGACTGGTAAGCTTCTTAAGACTACTAGTTATACGTTAACCGATCGCGAAGCACTAATTAGCTTTTTGTTGTTTTATAAAAGCTTATTAATAAAGTTTATTGTTGTTGTTTTAATTGAACAATAAAACAAGGATGATTTGTGTTTATGAATAATGGACTGCAAAGAGCAAGCTTATTCAAAAGCTTATTACTTATTACTATTCAAAAGCCACGCCAACCACTACCCGACTATAGAAGGAATAGTAAAGACAATAGTTAAAATAGTTCTGTGCAAAAGCTTTTTGGGCAATTTTTTTAAATTTTTTTACCCGACTACGCCAGTTTTTCGACCTTCGCCTTCAAACTGCGTTTGCATAGAAATTATTTTGCCCGCTACATTGTGCCCGCGACAGGTGGTCATGACTTCGATGTTTCTCCGTCTGTACGTCTATCTGTATCTCAAGAAGCTCTGACAAAGGTGGGGAGGGGTCTAAAAATCATGAAATATATATGACGTACTATATGGATGGTCCTTTATCACTGCGACCCAAAACGTTAGTTTTATGGAACGCGAATGTCGCGTCAGACATTTTATATTTTTGTACATTATAATTTAGGAATGGATATTTTCATTTCCTATAACACTGCATTACGTGATTCATTAATGATTTTGACAATCGAAGACATAAGTAGAAGAAGCAGATAACTAACATTTAAAAACTCCCGGTTTTTTGCGTTAATGAACGCTTTTGGACCTAAAAAATATTTTAAGTTAAAATAATGTGGGTTTCATTTATAGCTTGCTACATAATACAATAAGTAAGATAAGAAATTAAAAAAAAATTGGGAAAAAATTAATATCCTAGCGAGGGCAACATTTATATTACAACCTCTTTGGTATTGTCTAGAGTTAGAGTAGGCCGCACGAGCAACTGACATTTGCTACGCGCGGTGCCGACATATATGATTCTTTTACGCCACCGTTTAGTTTAGATCGCAAAATAGAATTTCCTCGTGTAGAAGTATTATTCTGTTAGTTCGTAGAAGTGTTTTTTGGGCTATTCTTGTATAAAAACTTGTCGTATGTTACGAGACAAAATATAAACCTAAAACGTAAACCGTTCTCTTTTATTTTACGCACCGCAATATTTACTCGAAGGTTGCAAAACGTTACTTCTACTCACTACACGCTTCTTCTACTTATGTCTTCAATTAATGCTTCTTTTTTTTCTTCTAAAGTAAAATAACCTGATGAAAAGCAGTTGCTCATATACACTTGTGATATCAGAAAAATTTATAAGTGCGTTGCCAATATTTTTATTATGAATAGGAAAAAGAAAAAGATATGGAATAACTTGTGCTGGCCCTCCGACAAACACATTCGACGATACATACCACACCCGCACTTTCATATCGGTTTTCTGTGAGGCCGTGGTATTTTTTGAGCAGGCCTATTTATTCGTGCGGAGCATGACTCCACATCGGCAAGCATTGCCTTCCCAAGGCAATGTCCGTGAAGTATAATGGGAGAAATTCAAAGAGAGCCAGTTGACGAACCTACGTCATTTAGTCATATAAGTCAATTCTATGTAAGTCGTGATCTGTCGGCTGAGTTTGACATAACCCGGCCAGATTACTTAGATCTACAATATGTATCTCTCTTAACTTCTCTGATTGTACATAAAGGTAACAGTATGCATTATACATGAACTTCGTTACAATATATTAGTTGATATCGCAGAAAAATTGTAGTGTCACTTACACGACTGACCTGTTTTTATGCTCCAACTGATAAAATGAAATTGGAAATTCCATTATCAGTGTTTTTGCCCGTAGCGTTACTAGCGTTTAATCTATTATTTAAAAATAAGGCGAGTTTTTTTTCGGAAACATTTCAAGGGAAGGTCTTTCATTTCAATTTAAGGGAATTTCATTTCAAGGGACTTCGGAAATTTAGGAAACATTTCAAGAGAAATGAAGTAAAATAATATATAGTGTAGTAACAAATATAACTCTATATTTGTTACTACACGGAGTCGCGGGCTAGTGTATATTAAAAGTATTTTCACAAAAACTCATCCCATATTTTACCCATTTGGGGAAGGAATTTTCAAAATCATTTCTTATTGTGGATGTTTGAGTCTATAGATGACTTGTAATTCAGTCACAGTCTGTAATTTTTTAGTTTTATATATTTAGATTTTGGTACGAAAACAACAAACATCTCATGAAAAGCTTGCGTGAACCTTAAATACATTCAGGAAATAATGTTCAGGGTTGATATGAATCCTATCAAAATGGTTATTTAAATTTTATTAACAACATCAACTAACGAAGATGTTTACATGCAATTATTTTTTAAGGTAAGATAAATACTGCCCATACAACTGAAAGGCAAAGAAGAAGCTCTATGAAAGCTCTGCTTATTTTATTCTTATTTATGTTGTTACAATAACGCATACATACTTTTAAACCTTTTATATTAAAGCTTAAAGGTGGGTTAATAGAAATATTAATGCTAGAAAATTTTAAAATCAATAGGATTAAATTTTAATATCGATACAAAAAAGTCGAGCGATCAACAACGCAAAGCTGTCAAGAATATTTTGTAGTCAGGACGAAGGAAAGAAAGCTATAAATAAGGCGACACTCAGTTGATGGATTCATAAAAACACCCTTTTATATTTTATCAAAACCCTCTTCCGTCCGTATTGATGATCTTGATGGGTTGAGTCTTTAGGGACACGTGGCTGTCCTAAATCTTATATCTGTCATTTCTCTAAACGTCACACTACAAAAAGCGGGTCGTGATATGGAAATATTATTCAAACAAGAAACCGTACTCCGAAAACGTTTTGAGACTCTGGCAAAGGCCTACTGGATGCGGCAATCCGATTCGTCGATGTCCTCCTCTAAGGTCGATTGTCAACGAGATTATTTTGAACTATTTAAATGCCCCTTAATGCTCTAGGCTATTCGTTTCATTTTATAAGCCTTGGTCTAGCGCTCATGTCTTCGCCGTCTACAGAAGCGTAGAGGAAAATGAAACCTGTAGTCTATGTGATAAAGCGGAATTTTATCGAGCCAAAATAATCTCGTACTCGGTTGACGGCGATGGTTGACAAGGGACGTAGCAACGTTATATCACGTTGTTAGAGTAGAACGGCATCATATGGTTGGGTCCGAAGATTTGAATGTATCTTTTGAAAGTAGGCTCCAGCTTCTGTGCAAATATTACAAGGTATATAAATATTTTATTTGGCGAACGAAAGTTTTAATGGCTTTTCGTGAAAACCTAAAATACCAGCTGAGGTCCCGTCGAGTTGAATTTTAACTAAAGTTCAACTTGACCGCTTAATGTTTTATCGTAAAATACCTGGAAATTCTTGTCGTAGAAAACAAAGCCTCAAAAACGTCACTAAAAGAAAACTCTTCGAAATACCGTCGCCATTTTTAATCGGGGCTAAAAAGAAAGCGACGCTGGTTATTATGGCACCGAGGTAAAGCCTGAGTAGTTTTTAATAACTAAGCAAGCTCAGCTAAAAGTGTTTGTATGTATTTGAACTTACTTGTTATACTTAGAGGATATATTTCTTATAAGATTTATTATTTTAATTATTTGTATTTATCTATATATTAATACCCGTGCGGAAAACTTTGTATCCCTTTTTACGAAAGACGCGTTGATGTAAAAGAATGAAATTTCTCCCAGTTATAGTTGATATAAAGGAGGTGCGTGGAATACCAATATTATTTTGAAATATGCCTTAATCATGCATATTTTTAATGAATAAAATGCAAAGTACACTACAATATTTGGACATAACACGAGGATCATACACGAAATACTCTTTTGTTTATGGTTTAAGTCTGTAATTTTTGAAAATAAAATTTAATGTCCTGGTAACGAAACCTTTGTGCCAAATTGAAGTTTGTGATTGAGAATTTAGATTAGAATTTGAGAAATCGAATTTCGATCACAGGGCGACGGCTAGTATACATACCTACATCATTTACAGAGAACCGACGTGGAACGCCGCTGTGCTAGTCAGCTAATACGTCGAGTGACTGAGTTTACCGAAGGCCCGGCACCCTGTCCTCTCCTAATTCCATTTCCCAATGCGCTTAGCCTATTCCTACATACAAACTGCTGCTTGAATCTATGTCCGCCAATCATGCCAAAACTGCTGACCGGAGTTTGATAAACTTTTGTACATAGATAGAGTATTGACTTTTTTCTTAGGTAAAATGATAAAATTTCGATTCAAGCTCCCTGGGGTTTTCATTTGATTCCATGTAAGCAAAGCCGCAGGTAAGATCTAATGTCTAATAAAGGCGGATTTAAAAAAGTATGTGTGAAAAGAGTGAATAAAAGTGCAGAGTAACCTTAAGTCTAGAGGATGTATGAACTCTGTCGGAGGTTTTAGTGTTTCGTCGAGATAAAGCCGTGAAGCGAGCGCCCGAGCGACTCTGTTTATGCGGTAGAAAATGAAAATACCACATTTTGCGCATCAACGTATGCAAAAGGTGCTTTTAAATATATAATTTTTTGGTATAGCGCCCTATCGTATTTAAAAATTAAATTTTAACACACTTAGGGCCTGTTTCACCGTTTACAAATAGTCTATTTCTTTGACAGATGCAACTTTATTGGACCGATTTTGTATCGAGAATCTGTCAAAAAAATTGTGAATATCCTAGGAGAAACTTTAATAGTAAGCGGTGAAACAGGCCTGTAACAAAATTAAATGACGCCAGGAACTCCCTTGCGCCATAATTGGTTTACCACAACATGGAAATCGTACATTTTTATGAAAAAAGTGTCTTATGTCCTTCCTCGTTACTCAAAGTATGTCCATACCAAATTTTAACAAAATCGGTAGTTTCGCAGTTAGGGCGTGAAAAGCTAATAGACAGACTGACAGGCACACATTTGCATTTACAATCACATTAATTAGTATAAAAGTATGGATTTACTCTCATGTAGGCAGCTCTTCTTATGTACAATCAGGGAAGTTAAAACAGATACAGATTGCGGATCTAAGTAAATTGTTCGGGTTATGTCAATCCCAGTTAACAGATCACGAGTTACATGAAATTGACATATTATCTGACCAAATGTCAGTATGGACCTATCCATACTGACTCTCTTTTAATTTCCACCGTTATACAATAAATATAATATTTGTTGTTATATTTTAAGAAGTTTTTGGCATAAATGTCTCGTACATTATTTTATTTGATCAGCTATTAACCCTAAAACATTTTCAGTAAATAGATCTCGGCTTATAATTTCGCCATCCAATTTTACACGTTGGCTGTTCGTGAGACGCAATTTCAATTCAATGAATGATTTGGATTTATATCAACAAGCTCATGTCTTAAATCATACAGAAATAATAACTTTTAGGCATTTTGTTTAGTTACAAATTGCTCGCAACTTTTTCTTATATATTAAACGAGTACCTATCCGCGGCTTAACAAAAAGTATTCTAAATTCTAAGCCAATTATACCCTAACTATTGAATATTGAAGCCTGTCTAGACATTCTTCTAGCCTATGTCACTTTGTGATAATGTTGCCACATTCTAACAGTAAAAGAATTTTTGGAATCGAATCTGTGCTTTTGGAGTTTATTTGTAACAAACATATAAAAATACAAATCTTTTCCTTTAGCAATAGCGTAAGATAAATACAATTTTTCAAGAATTACAAAGGTCGTAATCCACATCAAATTTGTAAAAAAAAATTATGTATTTTGATCACAGTGCAAAACTTCTAATATTACCAAACAACAGAACATAATTGCCAACAAAGCTTTTGCAAGACTATACCAATTGCGTCAGTCGTCCTATACAAAGTTGTCGAGGCATTTTAAGCTCTTAACTAGCTGGCACAAAATCCAACTATTTAATTTGAATTACTGACATGCCAATGATATGATAATCTCATACTGACTTCTCATCTTCTACATACATGTGTTTTGATTTCTTAGAAAAAATCCCATCCTATGACATTAAACTTTCCATAGAATCGTCAAAAAAATTAAGACATTTCCTGGAAAAACATTAACTTAATATAATTATCACTAACAATCCTTTAATAATTTAATATCCCAGCCAAAGTTATGTTAGGGATAATTGCTTTTGTTTCGGCAATAACATACCCACAGTAGAACCCCTCATATAAATTCAAAATAACTTCTGAAAACTACGAAACCGCAATAAAAATCCCTCGTGTGTATTAAATTACGGAAAGCCTAACAAATCGTAAAGTTCTTATTCTGATTTCCTCACCTTTATCGTCAGTATCTCCCGGCGGTCGCACAGTAAAAACTCCACAGTTGGGTTATATAATAAAAAATCGCGTGCGAACACGTATAGTAGCGATCCACACGAGCGCAGGACCGTCCTCGTCCGAGTACACAGGGATACTGTTACTCGCGTCAACTCGGCCCAATGCGATGCGCAAGTCAAGCGGTAACGTACTTCTGAATTTCAAATTATTCTTCATTCGTTTTTATGTGTTCGCGAAAAAACAGATTTGAAGCTTATACGACTGCGATCGATAACACTTTCGCTGTGCTCATTTGATTTGTGGGGCTTCGGCGGTGAATGGGAAGTTTCGAAAATAGACGGCTTTCTTTCTTTCGGAAAGTTGGGAAACTATTTACATAAATGTGCACTACATAGATGTCGTTAGAGTTATTCCATGATGCTGTTAATGATGATAGACGAAAGTAATATATCAAAAGTAATATAGAAATAAGATAGTACCTTAAACGGTTTCCTAATAATATTGTAAATACAAGAGCGTGTCATGCTAATACTATTAAATTATAATTGAACTAGCTTTTGCCCGCGACTTCGTTCGCGTAGACTTCAGGTTCGTCCCGTCTTCTAGTAATAACTAAGAAATACGGTAACTAAACACTGCAGAGCCCTAATCATGCAGTATTCTCCTATAAATTACATTTAACGATTACGAACTACATTTTTCTGAAAAAAAAAGCTGGTAGTTTTTAAATTTTTATTTCGCTGTAGATT
>JAOTAV010052801.1:0-15946 GCA_026546445.1 Cyclargus thomasi
GGAAATAGGCTGATGCCTCACCGAATTCTGAAACAGGCACTATTAAAGAATAAATTTTATTTAATACTTTTCAGTTTGTTTTGTACTATTTTAGTTTTTTCCTTTGGAAGTCGGTTTAAATTTTTTGTTAAAAAATAATAATATATATTTGAAACAATTAAAGCATTTCGAAAAAAGCAAGTAAAAAAGCGAAATTAAAACTTAGAAAGTACCAACAAAAGATTTAATAGTAAGTATACTATGGATGATTCGGGGCGCATCGGATTTTTCATACAAGTTTTACAACAGGCTGCGCTGTTCTGTCTTATTCAGAATAACTTAGCGCGGAATTTGGAAAATAAAAATTATATAACATTTTATATGACGTTTTGTAAGCTATTAGCGAATGGAGGTCATAGATTTGTATGGAAAATCGAGTACGCCCCGCACATCCCTTCACAGTATGCGCGAAGCTAAGGGCGCGTCCACCGCAGACTCGCTGACAGTTCATTATCTAGTGATTTATGTAAGCGCCTCGCTGATAGACTTTTAATCTTGATGCTGATACGTCACTAAATCTATTACTGATAGTTTCATATGAACTAGAGATCGCCCTGTGGTTCGACCATAAATATATATCCATCGTATAGAGGAACCATAAAAATATCATCTATTTTTAATTCCATCACAAACTTCAGTTCGGCATAAAAGTCTCGGTACCAGGCCATCAAACTTTTATAAAAAAGCAAACTTCAACCATAGAGAAGAGTATTTCGTTTCGATTATTGTAATGGGCTTGTTGTAGTTTGCATAGCATCTTATTTATTTAAAATATGCAAAATTAAATCATATTTCAAAATAATATTAGTATTCCACGCTCCTACTCCAAGTCGACTACAAATTTCATCCTTTTATATCTACGCGTCTTTCTTAAAAAGGGTACAAAGTTTTCCGCTCACGTATTAATATATAGATACTCATAGTATCGGCAATTATGGGAAGAATATATTCCTAATATAATGATAAAATAATAATTAATTACTGTTGGGACTACCGTGGTGCTGTAGCGCGTTTGGTATTCTTGCTTCTGCGTCTACCGACGGTTTCAAAGCGATTCGTAAGAAAACAGCTTCACTTCTTCAGCGCCTACGAAAGTCAAAGATGTCATACAGTGGAATTTTATCTGACCGAACTAATCTCGTTCTCAGTTGACGGCATTGGTGGACAAACAGCGTAAGGGTTTCTAGTAAACAACAGCTCGTAAAACCACGTAGAAGCTGTATATGAGTGCATAGGACGTAGCGGGATCGCCGGGCCGACACGCTTTTGAATCATAAATGACGTCTAAAAGCTTCAGCCCTCGACTCTAATTCGATACGAGCTGTCCCGCGGCGCTCCGCGTTTATGTCTGCATGTTGACTGTACAAATAAAATAGGATTCTCTACTAGGTCAAAAATTCGCAAATATTTTAAATAGAATTAAGATGTAATACTAAAAATGGGTATTTTCAGTAAATCAGCTTAGTAACTTCTATATTTCCTTGTAATTACTCTTTCAAGTTGGGCAGGCAAGCCGATTTTTTAGTACTAGTGGTTTAAAATATTTATAAACCATTCGATAACTTAGGCAGTTAATAACTTTTGTTACGGAACTACTTTCACTAACGCAATATTTAATATAGTTATCAAACAAGTCTTCCCGCGATGCTTATAAACTACCCGTAAGTGACGTCATATTGAAGTATCATTTTGTATGGTGCGTTTTGACTTTTCAAAAGGTCTTTTTGTGATTTTTAAATATATCTTTGAGAGAATTTCAGCTATCATAGTCATTTTATCACCGATATTTATATTTTTAGGGCGTCTATAACTACCAATAAGAAAAAAAAATTACATCTTGCTCATTTTAGTGTCTATTTATGGTTCGGTAGTGACAGTTACAGCTAGTTTTGTTCAGCCGGCCCAACTGTTAATAGGAAGAAAGAAGAAGACTAAGTATAAGTCTTGAACATCGTTTATTCAACTCGATCAACATGTAAAAATCTAACGCGTTACTCCGCCATTTTAATTACGATTCAAGAGTTACTCTAACCTGAGACGATGCGGCTAGTGCTACCCGCTCTCAATCAATAATATATTTCACAATGTGCACTGTGATTGCCAGGTGCAGAAGTAACGAAAGTAGCATTAATTATTTTTTAAATTTTTAGCAAGGAAAGGATTTTGTCGAAGTAATTGAATAAACATTTTGTTAGTGGGGTTTCACCTTTATCCTATTAACTCAACACTGCAACGTACCCGAGTAATGTAAAAAAGGTACAACTCACACCGATAAAATTCACAACAAAAACCCAACAGTCCACATTTAGAAACATTCCGTCGTAAAATGCCTGAAATAAATTAAGCGAGATTATAACACAATTGTGTCTAAAACAATTCCTTTGTTAGGAACGTCTACAAGCAAGGAATTTTTAATAAGATTAAAGCGGTCAGGTGACTTAGTGTTATCCAAGCGCTCCCTACATAATCCGACGTCAGTCGGCAAATGGGACGGCATTATACAAATGAAGTTTTTGTCTTATCCGGTACGTTTTTACAAACGTCGTGTAATTTCGGCTTATTTCATTTTGATGTGAGACTCGACTTTTTGTGACGTTCGGTCATGTAAAATGAGAAACTTCGTCACTTTGTCGACCTTCAAGAAGATTTTTTAGAAAATTAGCAGTAGCGGCATTAGTGTGACAGTGAGCGTCGGACACCATTCAAAGGGGCGCTTTTAGGGGGCGCCGAAGGAATCTCACCCAGGACGCGGGTAGTAAGAAAATTAAAAGCCCATAGTTCTGGCGCTGGCATGAGTATATAATATACAATCTTTACTTAATAAGACCTAGAATATAAATACTCAGAAAAAATAGTACAAGTAAAAAATAATAAGACCAAACATCTGGAAAGGCAAATACTATTAAAATTTCAAGAATGCGTAATTCACCAACAAACTCTCGCTGTAGTTTAATGTGATTTGTATGAAAATACACGTCAAGACCCTGAAATATCATCAGGGCGTTGCGTACCCAAAAGTTTTGTCATTTGATTTGGAGTTGGGATGTGCGCGATGAAGTTTATAATATTTTTGAACCCCCTGATATTTGCCGTCAACACCCGTCAGGGATACAGAATGACACATTATTCTAAAGCCGAAAACAAACTGATCGGTCGCGACTTACGGATGTGGCTTACTGCCGCGATCTAGATAACAATTGTATATCGAAGTGACCAAACTATACGATGTAAGTCGAGGACGTTTCTGTAGGGGCTGTCAATCGCGTCTGTAATGTCTGGTTTAGACGTATTAAGTAGTTAACTAAAATTTAAGTAATTTATCATCATGTAAACACAAAATTTAGTAGCAAGTGGCAAGATAATTGACTTAAAATTAAGTTAAAATTTAGTTAACTACTGATCTACTTTATACGTGTAAGCCAGACATAATGTCTGGTTTACATAGAGCATGGAGACCGTATCACAAAAACTTGTAAAAGTGTAGTAGAGATATATGTTACTTTTTTTATGTTTGTTCCCATTTTCTAAAAAGTGGTGATCCGATAATGCAATCCAGGAGGAAAAGAGAAAACTCTATGAAATTTAGATGGATACATATAGTGGTTTTCACTTTTTCTGAAGGATTCTAGGTATATGCAACCAAAAACGATTCTAGATTTATTTCAAACACTCAAAGCAAATGCAATTTCATCAATTTTATCAATCATCATCATCATCGTCATCACTATAATGATGCTACGCACCGTTACATTTTAACCGTATAATTGGTACTTCCCATTGTCTATTACATCAAAACGAGTGTTCAAGGGGGCGAATAAAGCAAAAAACAAAACATCGTCTTTCTCTCTTCACACTTACGACCGTTATTTATATGCCAGGTGAAGCAGAACGACGCGGAATCGCCGCGAAAACAGTTTTTTTCTTAAAAACTCGATAAATGCACAAAATTAAAAAAAAACGCTTCTACAACAACTCGGTAACAGAATTTTGTATCGTGTGTTAAAATACTGAGTCCGTCGAATGCGCCATTTTGCGAAACGAAGAATTATGCGTGAAAATGAGAGGCATCTTTGTGTTTTTTTATCGAGAAAATTGGAAGCTATCGTGTTTTCGCTATTACAGAAGCTCACAATTATAACGTGGTATCTATGTCTAATAAAAATGAAACGATTCGTACCTTATTATCATAAAACGGAATTATGCAATAGTCAATTTTGCTTTTATAACCCTCTTAAGATTAAATTTTCGCCATTTGTTTTTTAATAAAAATGTAATTATTGTTTTAAAGGATTTAAATAATATTTGGTACTCTGTTTATGAAAGTGGTTATTTGATAAATAGGATCTATGAAAAATCGATCGAGGAATATACACACTCAGATTAATTATCTGCATCTGAATAAAAACTAAAAAGGGAAAAATAAATTAATTTTAAACAAAAAATCGCCACATATTTTATAAAAAAAATAGAAAAAAAATGAGGAAAAAAGAATATTTTGTATGCTTGTTAAGCATAAGCTCAAAAAGAACTGATCCGATTTTTAAAATTCTTTCGCCGTTAGATTCCCATAATATAACAGAGTGACATAGACTATAAATGTTTTTTTTTGCTCATGATAGGAGGTATGGTTCATAAACCCTCTATCGAATTTCTATACAAAGCGCGGTAGTCAACAACAAAGTTGTCACTTTGTTTATAATCGCGTTTTGTATGGAAATGAAACATTTTTTGACAGCGGGCTATGAACCATACCGCTAATATGCCGCCAATCTTGGACGAATGCATAATAATTTCTATGAAATTGGCAAAGCGTGAGTTGGACTATCGTTAGAAGGATTTCGTACACAGGTAGAGTATTAACGGACTTTGAATAAAGGATTTAATTCCAATGAAAGGCAAAGCCACGGGTAAATACTAGTAGATCATAAAAGTAAACATAAATTAGTTCCATTTAACACGTAGTTTGTAATTCTGTACTGTCTCTGTCCCTTACGAAAACTCCAAAATCTTTTCATTTTGCTCTTTCCATTCGTTCCAATGGGATTTCTATTCAGAAGTACAATAATATTATTTGCTGTATTTGTAATGCAAAGGTTTCTACAAGATACGAATTCGCACAACACAAAAGAAAAGGTTTCATTCAAGACATTAAAGCGAGAAATGAGCAACCGTGGAGGGATTTTGCCCTTTTTTCGCTAACCTTGGAAAACATCGAAGGGAGGCGCCTTTTGAACATTTCCTTTACACAAACAGAAGATTATGTTGATAAACCCCGTCCAGAATTAAAAAAAAACTAGCTTGAAGCCCGCGAATCTGAAGTTTGCGTTTAGAAAAATTTTTGTACAAACTTTACATCTATCCCCTTGGAGGTAATCAAAAACCCTTCGTAATAGACGCCTACAGCATACGTCAGAACATTAGACTGCATACCTAGTCTGATTCATCGAGAGGTTAGACCTGTGCGTTGATATAGATCACTATATCAGTAATTACGATACGCTAGTAAGGGTTTTCCTCACAGCATTTTTTTATATTATTTAGGGGACCAGTGAGCAGACGGGTTGCCTGATTGAATGCAGCTGGACACCTTCACCACCGCCTTCACCCATGGACACTCGTAAAGTCGTTGCTGGCCTTTATGAGGGAATAGGGAATGGCAATAGAGATATGGGGATTAGAGAATTTGGGCCACCGGTAAATTCACTCACTGAACGAAACACAGCATAATGCTGTTTCGCGCCAGTTTTCTGTAAGGTCGTGGTATCACTCCGGTCGAGCCATTCGGCCAACGGTCCATTTATGCTGAAGTATGGCTCTCCCACGGCAAAGCATGATAGGACAATGTGGCAGATTTAAGGCGAAAACAAACTGATTGTTTTCAGCTTAACAAATGTAATATTTTTCTTTTTTTTTACAACACTAGAGGACAAACGAGCAAAAGGTTAATATAAAGCAGCTACCGTCACCCATTGACACTAGCAATAAGGTTTTTATTATTTATTTTAATAAATCTACCGTTATTGAAAAAAAATGTACTCCAATAAGTTTTTTAATAAAATGTAAAACAAAAAAATTATAAGTCTTTCAAGTAGTCAGAAAGAGAAATCCGATATTGTCTGTGACGTCAAACTCTATAAGATACATATAAAGTTCATACTAAATTACGATTTGAGAGAAAGTATTGGATAGAAAACTTAAATCGCTAATATCTTACTTATTTTTCAACAAAATTCAGAGATGTTATGTCATTCTCTATATCTTTTAGTCCACTATCATAATAATTTGCATTCAATAATTTTTTTTAAAACAATTAGTTCGGACCTAGTCTAGACATACTGCTAATGCTGGTGATCCAGAGTTTTACTTTGTGTGGCAGAAAGTTAGGCAAAAAGCGCTCTCACGAAGATTATGAGGATGGTATTTTATTTATGTATGTATATTGTATAGTGTCTTGTATGTTTAATCAAGAAACACGATCAATACAACCAACTTTATACAATATCAAAATATATTTCTTTCGCACATCAAAAAGGCACCAAAGGAACGGCAAACGAAAAGATAATTTCCAATTCTTGAGTGCAAAAAGATTTTCCGTGTAAATCGAATCCTATATTTACTCGCTCGACCGCAAAAACGAGAAAATGGCGGCGAATCTCGTACAGATAAAAAATGACACGGACCGAAATTAATTTCATTCGAATCGGATTGGACAATATTTCTACGTGGACGTCATATTGATGTTGCCGTGCCATGAACGGATTACGTGGAACGGATTATGGCGATGTGTTTTTTTTAACAACGAATTTGATTATTAATGGATTACAGTCATTGTTGTAACAGGGAAAAGTGTTATGCTGAATAGAGAATAACCATGCTGTCTTCCTCAAGCTTAAAAACCATTGACCGACATCTGGTCGTTTTTTACTTTTTGATGCCATCGTAATCCGAAATAAAAGCTCTGTCGACGTGTATCAGCAAAATTTTTGTATCTTTTATTGTTACCGAGTTATTAAAATTATTATTGGCCTTATGAAGTACCAAGCCCATAAAAAATTGCTGCGGTTTTTGCTCATAACTCAAAAGTACTTTTTGTACATAGCGGCATTTTAGCTTTCATGTATAATAATCGTGTCATGTCAAAATACCGTAGTGTGTGTATGGCAGTATGCGTAACGTTTTATTTATTAAAACTATGCAAGAATAAAGCACATTTGAAAATAATGTTGGTATTTTACGCGCCTCCTCCACATCAACTGCAACTGGGATAAATTACATGCTTTTACATGTACGCGTCTTTTTAAAAAGGGGTACAAAGTTTTCCGCCCGCGTATTAATATATAGATATATTAATTGTTTCATATACCCATAACAATAGCAATAAAGTTAGGTTATATTATAACTCGAGCCAAGAGCTTTAGGAACTTGGTCAAAGTTCAAGACGCAGACCGCGAAGTCCCGCGGGGTCCTTATACCATCGTTAAAAGCAATTTACGAGTAAATTACTAATTTGGTCGAAGAATCCCGTACGTTCGAATATTCATAGAAGATGGAGCCAGGCCGAGGCTTCATAACTCGCCTAAAGCTTCCGACTACACTCAATTACCGAAGCCTCGCGTCGGGTTGAGCGCTAGTGAAAGCGCGTGAACAATGGGAAAAATATCCTAAAAATCTGGAAATATAATTATTCAATATTCATTACATAATATTTCAAGAAAAATATAAATATGTAAATTGATTTACATATGTATGTCAAGAAAAAAAAATGTTCTTTGTACTCAAGTATCATTTTTAACTTAAATAATAATAAATAATGATATTCGTACTTTATGAATAAGTTTTTACAGTTAAATATTCAATAATACCTCCTTCTATAAAAATATTAGTAGGTCACACAACTAAGATTATCTACATTATACCACACGTAACAAAACATTATATTCACAACCAGCAAACCGCTTCCTCTTAGCGGATGACGCTGCAACTGACACTCCACCTCAGCCAGCGTCGTCGAACGCAATCAGTCACTACATTAAGACGGTTCTGGCCTGGCCTCTGATCTCCTCATTTGTCTAACTGGACGTGCCTCGATTGTCTTCAGCTGCTGAAGAGCATAAGCTCATACAGGCATGCTTGAATAATGAATGGGTTTGCTTTTAAGTTAAGGATGTATTATGTTGAAAAGGGCAAAATTGTTTAAAGTTATTAGGACTAACCCAATTATTTATAAAAATATTTAAACAGTGTTTAACTAATCAAGGTTGGCTGTCCCTTTCTGTCGTGTGACGTTCTCAATATTCCAGAATTGCGTATCTTCAATAGTATTAGATAAACAATGTTTTAATTTTTTTTTTTTAATAAAGAGGTTAATCTTTAGTTCTTTGCTTATCCACATTTAAAGTATTTACCGAACAATGTAACTGTAATATCACTCCATTTTACATATAAATAAATAAAAATTTATTTTTTTCTGAGTAAATTTGAATCAAATGTTTTCAGAATGTCTACAAAATGTTGTATGTATGCGCGGGTGGCCCCGTAATGAAAAGATGATTTTTTAAAATTTTTTACTACAAAATTAGAAAAAAAATTATCTTTTAAAATGAAAACTTTACCGATTCAGTTGTGGTATTCAATAAAGTCACAAACATAGATGCAGCAGTAACTGTTAAGTAATGCTAAAAAACTAGTTTTAAATAACTTTAATTTATTCCCGTCTGTATTTAAAATAATGTAATATTTATACTTCTATACTGATATTCAAAAATAATCTATACTGATATTACAAATAAAAAAGTGTCTGTCTGTTACCTCGTCACGCCCAAACCGAAGAATCGATTTTGCTAAAATTTTATCTAGGGATTAGGAAAGACATAAGATACTTTTATCCGGAAAAATGAACAGTTCCCGCGCTTTAAATGAATTTTGGCGCAACGGAGTAGCGAGCCACGTTTAGTTATGCAGACCGAGGTAATACGTGGTAATGCTGCATTTAAAAAGATTTCTTCCGAATTGTCAAGTACTTTTTTATGTTCATTCCAATGTCTCGCTGAACTTTGTTTGAAAAGATTTTAAAACTGAAAACTCGAAGTTTAAGCAGGTTCATGTATTCTGAACTCTGACACTCGGAAAGGACTTTTTAAGTAAATGATAAAAAGTTAGTTGGTTTAATGATTTTTATAATTTCTTTATCGGACTACCGCGCTAAAAAAGATTTAATTTTTGACAATCTTTACAATAACATCTGTACAAATACATTCGTAAACATAACATTCCGATCATCGCTGCCAGCGGCTGCGACACATAAAAAACAAATAGAATGCCACTTTAAATAACAAAGGGGCATACTCGTCTTTAAGGGGAACACAGGCACCTTACAACACAGGCACCTTACACAGACACCTTGACCATACATTCGGAGTTTCAAAAATCCTCTCCTGCACACGGAAAATAATTAATATACAATTAATAAAAACAAGAAAAAGAATTCCTCCTTAGGGACTATTGTGTTACCTTATATTGTATTGTATAAAAGTTCAGCTTAACCGGTTAGTTTTGTACTTTATACAGTTTTTTATAATAAATCGATGTCCACGGTACATTTTTTTCTGATTAACTATAAGCTTAAGGAAAAAGTCGTTGGGCCTTAATTTCCCCACGATTGACATCGTTTATTATATCGAAATAATAACCCAACTAGCTTCCCTTATCTTATCCTTTCAATTAAGTCATGCCAAAAATCAAGTAGATTAGTTGCTTCGTTACGAAGGACTAAAAAACAAACGTAATTTCACATTTATAATAATAGTATAGATTGAAGACATAAGTAGAAAAAGCGAAGTTTCTACAATGTAACTAACATTGTAAAAACTGTCGGATTTTTGCGTAAATAGACGCCTTAGGAAAAACGATTTAAAATTAAAATAATGTTGATTTGATGTATTGTAAACTATAAGATTTAACAATATTGTACAGCAAAAAAGGCAATATTCACTCGAAGTTTGTAAAATGTTAGGTTTTCGCTTCTTCCACATATGTCTTCGGTTATGGTCATGGTTTCGTTTCCTCATGGAGAGAGCCTTTATAAACACAATCAATCCTTTATGCTAAGGCATAATCCTTCATAGCGATTACGTGCACGTCACGAGGCGGCGGGATCAAAGACACGATATCTCCATTTCTGTCGCCGATCGCTCTCAAAGAGCCGACAACAAAGGCATTTTTCTGATTCCCTTCCGTCGTACACTTTGGTAAAGTTTATTTGTCTATTTGATTCCTTTGAATTGTTAAATTTTAATCATTTTTAAAGCAATATTATGGTTTTATTTTGTAATCATTACGTGTCGCTTTCTTAATAAAAAGGACCCATCCTAATTCGAGAAATAAGAATGCTAGGATTATGTTTATATATAATACGGAATACAATGTACACTAAAATAGTTTAAATAAAGCTATACTTACAGTTGCAAGAAAATAATCTATACTTAATGATATAAATGGCAGATCGTGTTTGTTTGTTTGTTTGTCATTACCTCATGCCTCAACGAAGCAACCAATCGACTTGAATTTTGGCGTAGACTTAGTTGAAAGGATGAAGAGTAACATAGGCTAAAAGGTCTTGGAAAAAGATTGTTAAACGGAATTAAAATAATTGCCAAAACAATAACAGAATAATTTCTTTACTTATTTTATTACTCATTATTGATTCGGTAACAAAATAAGGGTTTCCTTTTTTTACCCATAGCTACGAAACCCTAAAAACAACCCACTTATTATATCCGCACGGATTTAAAGCAAACATTTTCCTCCATTTCATCAATGCGATTTAATTAATCCGTTATCGTGTATGGCTATAGACATTATCCGAAGGTTTTTATCCGTTCAGTCGTTAAGGCTTCAATACACATCAGTTAACGAGGTGCGGTACAAAACTTAATTGTATTTTTTTTGTTGTAAATTGTTCGTTGTGAGGCGTTATAAAAATAACAATGCTTAAGTAAATTCCTTTTTTTTATTTTGCTGTGGCTGGACAGACTTATTTTTTGTGTATAATAATATATTCTAATCAGTACAGCTTTACTTTTTTCATATTTAAAGCATAATGACATAATTAAATAAACAAGCTAGTGGTGATAGTTTTAATTTGACCTCAGGCCTAAAAAATCTTATCAATGTGTTATTTATGTCTAGCCCAGCTTCTCAACATCCTCTAAACTCAAGCTGCAAAACGTTTAAAAAATATTTCTTTTCATAGTTAAAACGTTTAACTTTGATAGTATCAATTTTACAACTTTCTTACAATAAATGTCATCGTTCAACAAAACACTTATAACACAACCTCGAACATCACGGAATATTCTCCCAGTATAATAGCTAGACTGTATATAACAGGCTTTATCCGTTTTGACGCGTCACCGTTTCGATAAATTGTGTTTCTATTTCACAGGACTTTTCTCCCTCACTGTACATCACAATGTTTTAACCCTTTCCCGTTCCCAAATAAATTAAAAACCATTTTTGATGACAACACGAAAGGCTTTCTATATTTTGCGTGGGGGCAAAAGTTATCTTATAAAATAGTTTCTATTGAGAATAATGCTATTTTTATATTTCTCAATTCCATCCAGTAGCTCCTGAGATTAGCGCGTTCAGACAAACAAATGAACTCTTCAGCTTTACATCATTAGTATAGATAGTATTCTACCGTGACTTCTTTTAATCTTAAACGAAATAGCCTCTAAAAATAATGTTACGAAAAATATTCAACAATTTTGAGTGTATACAAAAGCAAAACTCCGGTTAAAATTACATATATGGCAGATGTGGCATTTTGAATATTGCCACATTCTCGATTCAGTGTGGCCCCCGCATTAATATTCCGTAGCAGGATGCAATGCAACCTGCACCCCATCTCGTAGCGGCGTAGCGGACGTGCTACGACGTAGCAGCCAGCTACGACGTAGCACCGTGCTTGGACACTTCCGAGCGTCTAAAATGAGAAAGCTCTTTCAATATTGTAATATTATTTCCACCGAAACCTCATATGAGAAATGTTTTAGAGGAATTTTGAATAGCTGTTATTTTGAATAGTTGAATAAAGTGTTCAAAACTTTGCCAGTTAATAATTGAAAAAGTATTTTTAATTTTTAAGTGGATCGTATGTGCTACATTTTTAATTAATCCTCGAACTTCGTATCTAAAACACATAGGTTAATAAAACTCACACTTTAATTAACGTCTGAAAGAAAACCAAGCGAAACTGTGGGTTTTTCTCACAATTAAAAAGTTGTTTCGTGCTAACTCTCACCTCGCTAACAAGAAAGTTAGTTTCAGACTTAAGATGGTGTTATATAAAATTCAGTACAAGCAGGCTAAGAAATACGATATAAATATTTTATTATTATTTGTTACTTTTCTTTAGGTCCGGCTGGCCAAAAAGGAGGGTAAAGTTTTTTAGGTATGTACTTATATAGAGATTTCTAAGTTTCCCAAGTTCCCGGGTAGTAAATAAGAAACTGTGTTTGCTTTTTTGCCCTTCCTTTAAGCTTCGACGAAGCGACCAATGGACTTGATTTTTGGTATAAGCTAAGTCTTGCAAAAGGGTCATGTTTTCAAAAATGTTTATACTTTAACCGATTTTTTTTAAACAACGAGAGCCAAGCACAAGCAAAAAATTGGTTTTTTGCTAAAAAGGGTATCGACCCTGCTTGGAATTATAACTATTATAGAATTATTTTCATTCTTTAACTTCTATCGAGGATTATTTCTCTAAGCTCATCATCTCTAAGTTCATCAGAAAAAATGTAACGTGGACATCGAATTTTTAAAAAAAAATTGTATAAACGACGAAACTAGTCGTTTAAGATGAACGATTTTTTGTTAATACAATACAATATAAGTTACAGTAAATTTCCCGCGGACGAATTATTACTTATATAAAACTTTACTTATATACTTAAATAAAATATTATTTTCTGGGCGGGGAAGGATCAAAACTCCGAATGTGTGGCCAAGGCCGTGCTGGGCCATTGGCTCGTGTCTTCGCTCTAATCCTGCGCAAAAAAAAAAACCGCGAGCATAAGCTAGCTTGAAAATAATTGAGACGTACAAATTATGTACACTTATGTATCTTCCGTTTCGGATTTCATCTCTTTCATCAGTGCTATGTTTTATCCCTATCATTTTGTATATTGTCTTTTCCTAATTATAAGATTTCGTATATATAGCCGTAAGTTTTCAGAACAAAGAACGCACTTCTGCCTCCCTAGACAAGTGTTAAGCGAGTATCGTTTACAATAATCGCTTGGCGTGTATGGGATTGAGATATTACAATTTGAATTACGAATCTAAAACCTCATTGAAACATTACAATTCGTACATTCGCCGTAAAACAATTTCAATTATTGACTCAACAATTGAAATTGTTTTACATTAAATATTAATTGACTAATTGAACTCCAAGTGTTGAATTTTAGGCTTCATTCATCACGCACGAACTTTTGTTGTGATTGTTGCTAATTATGTTAATTACAAATAAAGATTAGACAAAGTCACGTTAATACTTAAGGGATTCGCTGAAATAATTGACAAGTACGTGATCGTAAATCCGTACTAACGCTGTAAATGGAAAATATTTGTTTGTCCTTCTTTCGCAACCTAACGAGGCAACCAATCAACTAGATTTTTGCCATACATTTAGTCGACAGGATGGAAAGTTTGAAACAAACATAGGCTACTTTTGGTCTTGAAAACCGTCATGTTCCCAAAATATGTTCGTTTTTTTCCGAAGACTCAAAATACTTTTACATCGAATTTCATCATAATCGGTTAAGTGGTTTAAGCAATACGACGCTCTTTAGCAATGTAAGCATTAATAGTTTTTATGTTTTTTATATTATAATAATAAATGTAATGCTATAATTTATATTTATGAGTATGTAATGATATATAATGATAAGAACATACTATGAAGTTATATTAACAAAATAATACAACATATTACTGTGTTGTATTATTATATTATATTGTAGCCTGAACAGAAATGGTATCAAGACTAGTTAATTTTAGGATAACACACGAATTATTGGTTATGTCATTTTTCTATATTAAAATATCACGCGACGGGTCTCGAATCTCAGACTGTATCCGGTTCTCCATGTTGGTAACATTGATTTAATCTACGATAGCAAACTGCATCGACACAACGCAGAGCCTGACTGAGTATCATGGCCATTACTAAATGATCAACTTTTGCTGGCTTAGCGCCAGATCGCAGTGCTGCCAACACTCCCAAATTAAACTCACAACTACCCCCAAGTACACAGCACTAGAACGCCTTCCTTTGACACATTGCTAGTTACATTGTTGTCCGACAGAACATACTGACCACTGTAAGAAAGAATAGGAAGAACACTTTAATTATTTTTTTTTTGTTTTAATAAAAAAAATTGAACGCGTCTTAACAATTGTAAATAGAATTCCCGCCGTAGGACCAAAAAGTTTTTGGATGTTCCTGGGTCTTGGATGTGTATTAAATATGTGTATCATATAATAAAAATTTTAAATATGTGTATAGTATAAAAGTATTAAATATTTCCGTTGCCTGGTACCTGTAACACAAGTCCCTCAGGTACTTAGCACGGGACCAGACTGACGTGGTGTGAAGCGTCCATAGATATTATTATTTTTTATTACGAGGGAATCAAAAGGATAAATATCAGCAATCCATCGGGCGTCAGGCTTATCATTTTTGAAGTACGATATTTTAAAATGCTTGTCGTGGGTTGTTAAATTTTTTTAATAATGATTTTATGTAACAAAACTATTAGTTGTGTACCGTCATATATTTGTTACTTTTTTTGCTAGTAAAACTATGTATTAGAAGTTATATCTTTGGTACCGTCACATATTTTTCAGCTTTATAACAATTAAATTTTACCGAACAAGCGAATAAATATTATCCTACTTATGTAACTCTACTTTAGTTTAGTAAATTAAACTTGTTAGTCTCCAAAACCTATAAGGGAATACGCATGATTTTTTATTCTTTCTTTAAAGAAAGAAACTCTAATCAGTTTTTTTACCAAAATTTAAAGCAAAGTTAATATAAGCCTTTAAAGTGATCAGTTTAAAAGAGAGATCTAATATTGTTATTACTTATTTCTCAACAGCATTCAGTGATTTTTCGTCATTCTGTATATCTTTTTGTCCAATATCATAATAATTTGCATTCAATAAATTTTGTTTATACGCATCTTCCCTATTATCTTAAATATGAAATATGCGAATGCATGACTCCAGTCTCTCTGTCTCGCTGCGCCTATATTCTCTTACATAATATTTTTTTTTCAGGCATAATATAAGCCTCAAATTGTTTTTCCCTACGCACCTCAGCTCTGCCCCTTACATTGAGCGCTAACGGCTTCGTCTGATCGACGCCTAACAGTGACAACGACATTATCCTATTCTCGATCGCCAATTGTTTATTTTATAAACACGATGGCCCCATCGCATATCTACCGACGGTAACAAGGTCATAACCCTTATAACAATGTAATAGAGGTGAGTATCGTATGTTTTTTTGGTTTTGGGTGTGTTTAGTGAGGACATGTTTTTACTAGGGGTCAAAGACTCGTCGATGGGAGAGTGTCATGTGAAAATAGACGGACAGATCAACAGTTTAGTATAGGATATTACTTGATCCAGACGCGTGATAGTTTAGCTTTTAGATTGTAGTTTACACCAAAACCACATTTTATAAAGCGATGATTGAGTAGGAACTTACAGAGCGTCCGTGGCCTAATGGGTAAGAGCTTTGGTTCGCACTCGAGAGAGTGCAGGTTCGAACCCCGGTGGAGGCGTGTACCAATGAGACATTTTCCGATCTCAAGTAAATAATACGGATGCTCAT
>JAOTAV010052832.1:0-15942 GCA_026546445.1 Cyclargus thomasi
ATCGCGGACTTTTTTGTAGGCATTGTTGAGTTCTACAACATTTCTATACAAGTCAACCATACATCTGTAACCATTTAGGCAGCGTTTGCAAGAATCTTTAACATACGGTAGTTTTTTCGACGACTCCACAATTTTCACTACCACGAAAAATCGTATCTATTTTCTGAGATAAAATATAGCCTTTACGGATTCGGAAGAATTCCTCATGTAAGAGTAAAATAAATTTTGAAATCGGTCCAGTAATTTTGAGCCTATTCAATACAAAGATACAAAAATACAAAGGTTTCTTTATAATATTAGTATAGAGTATAGATTTGTAGCCCAGCTGTATTTATTTACACAACGACGCGAAAATATTATATTATAGTATACTAGCTGTTGCCCGCGTCTCTGTCCGCGTGATAACTTTCCTCTTAAAATTTTTCATGATTTTTTTGCTTCAAACGTTACGGAGCCCGAGAAAAACTTCCAACGAATGCGAAGCCATGAAAATCAGTTCGTACGTTCTGGAGTAATATCGTCACGAAAGAAAACCCGACTTATTTTTATATTATAGATGTTTTTTGCGTGGACATGTTAGGAGATTCCTCCTTAATAGCTGGGCTGATTCTAATTAACCGACTCCAAAAACGAGGATGCACTTGGCTGGCTGGTGATTCCGATTCACAAATTGAAATTACAACGTCTGCTGATTCCTTTGCTAAATAATAATAATTCGTTGTTAACAATATAGTTAGTCGTTGTCGATTAAACAAATATCGCACATGAAATCATCCAAAATCCCACCAAGTAATCTACCAATTACAAAGACGTCACATCAGTTTTGAAGTACGTCGCGAAGGCTCCGTAAGCTGTCTCCACACTTTAATGAGTTGATAATTAATACGTGTACAAACAGTCGTGTTGTCACACTTTATTAATAAGCGTAGTTTATGTTAGTGAGAAATTGTTAGCGTAATATAAGGGGAGCTTTTTTAGAATTTAACGTATAGTAAACGTATTTTCGGAAATTACAACTCTTTTTGTTCCGGTTAACTGATCCCGGAGGAGTCATTTATAGGTGTCCTTATTCCATGTGAGCAAAGCTACAGGTAAATACTAAGTTATTAAAACTAAAGTACAACTCAAACATTTTGGAGCGAAGCGGGCGATGTCTACAAAATATTAAGTTTGGGAAAAAATATTTTTATTTGTACGTTAAAAAATGTTTCTTGTCCAAGTTCGCGACGATGCCAACTGGTATTTTTTTGTCTGTATTTACAAAAACCTTACGTAACGTTTTCGCAAACCGTAGTCAAACTGACTTTTGTATTAACGTGTTGTGTATTTCCTTCGACAAAGACAATTCAAATAAAAACGTCTGCTTAAACTGTAAAATCTTATACGAGTAACAAAGAGTTAGTTTTACAATTTATATAATGTTTTAAGATTCAAGCTACTATATTATGCTGATATTATTTCTGCAATAAAAAAATATATATCCAGCGTAAATATAGAGTTTTCCCCGGTATTTTATTACCGTGGAGGCTTTCGTCGCAACTCGCAGTGCCTAATAAAAGCGTTATCGTATCGCAACACAATAGCAAACTGTCGCCATGTTCCGTCAAAGCCTTCGACGAGGAGCTACGTATAATGGATATGACATACACATAATTTTACAATTATAGTGGTTTTGGTAATTTTAGGCAGCAGCGGTCATTAACACGTCGTTAAAAAATTGTCATTTCTATACAATAATATCTTTAATGTAATCCTATATTTTTTAAAGTTATCGTTAAACACGTATGTACCATAATTATTGAACAATTAGATGTTTTTTTAATGATATTTAGGGGGCAAGCGCAAGCAAGATGGGTAACCTGATGGAAAGCAACTGCCGTCGCCCATGTACACTTGCGACATCCGAAGAGTCCCAAGTGCGTTACCTGATGGAAAGCAACTGCCGTCGCCCATGTACACTTGCGACATCCGAAGAGTCCCAAGTGCGTTGCCGGCCTTTATGAGGAAATAGGGAACGGGAATATGGATACGGGAATTTGGGAAGTTGGGCCACCGGTAAACTCACTCACTGAATGAAACACAACACAACGCCGTTTCACGCCAGTTTTCAATCAAACCAGATTTTACTCTCCCATGATACTAAACTAATTTAAAAAGACGAGACGAGACGCAATCTTAATGCATTTTTGTTTCAATTATTTTAACGTAATGTCCCGTTGACTCGTAGCGTATCGAATCGAATTTCATGAGATAATTTATAAAGTCAAAAATTCAAAATATATAAGTTCATATCAAAATTGATTTTTCATTAATAGCTAGAAATAAACGCCACATCCATTCCAAGCGGCGAGCACTCCACGTGAGTATTATTCACGGGCTTGCTACGTAGCAACGTAGCTACGGTACTACGCTCTTTGTGGAGCGCTACGGTGCTACGAATGGCTACGACGATATAAAAGTGTCTACGCTCGACTCTATAACTGTTCTGTGATGGATATTTAGAAAACAACTGTCTCGTTGTACATATATTTACTATTATTTTATTTTGCTTCGCTTTATTTTGGCATCAAACGGTCAGTGTATAAAAATAAAATACAATAAATTTTGTTTTTAAAATAGACCTACAAAGCCGAAACAGAATATTTAATATTGGAAAGACGCGTTAATAATAAAAGATAGCTTAAGACTATGAATTAACATAGAAGTCATGTTGTACAATCTCCAAGTTATAACAATTATCATTGCTATGGTTAAAACACTTAATAATGTTACTATGGTTAGAATACGTAACAAAACAGTCTTGGATATGATTAACCAATCATTCTGTACTCTGCATTCAGTACTCTGTATGCTCTGCATTCTAGACTTTATTACTAGAGGCCGTCCTTTTCATTATTAATATTTAAAATTTAAAAGTTTTACGTTAGACACGATGGCTGGACCTGTAAAAAAACTATAATCAATTTAAACATATACTTCAATTTCGCTTAAAGGTCTCGTTACCAGGCTATTAAATTTGTTAAGAAAAATTATAGACTTCAACCATAAACAAAAGGGTATTTCGTGTATGATTATTGTGTCATAAACAAACCGGTACACACATTACGTGCGTAGCGTTTTGTTTACTAAAAATATGCAAGATTAAATCCGCCGCCTGTTTCACCGTTTACAGATGGTCTATTTTTTTTCAGGCACAACTTTATTAGACAGATGTTGTATGGAGGATTTGACAAAAAAGTTGTGGATAGCCTAACAAAAAACTTTGACAGTAAGCGGTGAAAAGGCCCTTAGGCACATTTTAAAATAATATTGGTGTTCCACGCTCCTCCTCCATATCAACTATAAGTGAGAAAAATTTTATGTTTTTACATCTACGCCTCTTTTGTAAAAAGGGGTAAAAAGTTTTCCGCTCGCGTATTGATATATCTACTAACATAAAACAAAGCCGCTTTCTTATTTAAAGAAAACTAAAGTCAGTAGGTAAGAAAAAGAATTCTCTTTTTTTTTTGGCACTGACACCGGACACGGTGGTGTACTTTGCCATAGACAAAGAACTCTTATTTAAATCACATACGCATAGTTTTTGAAATAAATATAAACATTTCACCGATTTTAAAACACAGTTGTATACCGCGTCGTTAATCAATCAATCGAGGTTAATGGAATTTAACACTTGTTTAAAGCAATTAATTTCTGATCAGCGGCGCGAACTTCCTATCAAAAAAACGAGTAACCAAAATCAAATAAAAACTAAAAAATTGCAGCTCTACAAAAATAAACTTTACGCGTGTAAGTTTAGAATTGAATTTGCATTGACAGGGTTCTGAGTGACATGTCACAAAGCTAACGCGCGCTGAGTGGCTTTGCTTGTATTCTGTCAGGAAATACGATACCAGAGGAGCGCAATGTATCAGATTTCCATATGGAAATGCATTATTTACATGCGATATAAATTGAAGTATTTGCCAACAAATTCGAAGTGGATTTCGAATTTGGAACACGAATAGCGGGTAAATCTTAAAAGAGGTTTTACATTGGCAATTTATATGACGAGATGTTGAACATTTTTCAAATGTAGATTTATCTTTCTGTGATTAACACATATAATATGTATAGGTAATGTACAACTATACACATATTCTCATCAATATGTATCTAATGAGACCAAACCTAAAAGGATTGTGTCGTTTTGTTATGATATTTCTATGGCTATCTTCCTGCTCCATCAATAAAGGAGCAATGTCAAAATAATGTCCAAAAAATAAGAAGCGAAGAACGACATAAGAGCAAAAAGTAAATTAATAGATTTCACTATGCCCGCACACTAAAATGGCGATAGGCCGGGACATATAGCGAGATGTACAGACAATAGATGGACACTAGAAGCCTAAACATCGAAGATACCGACAGGAAAAAGTAATAGAGCTCATCCAAGGAACATGTGGATTGACGAAATAATTCTAACAAAGGAAAAGATTGAAGAGGCAAAGCCAATAACAGATAACTGTGGAGAGAGCTAGAGGAGGCCTTTACCCAGCGTGGTGTTCCAACATAAGAATAAAATTGTTAATTAGTAAAAAGTAGAAATGTTACTTAAGCTTGTTGGAAATAAATTGACTTTTTATTATTATTATTATTTACGCAGATTCAGATCGGAAATCGAAAAGTGGATCAAATTTAAATTGCAAGATTCCAATATCTGTATTGTCTGCAACGAGACTGGTAAAGGGTGTTGAAAGTACATAAAAGCTTGTAAAAATTAAGCGACTCCTCCAAGACTAAGTTGAGTATTTTTAACTTTAAATTAGCTCTTATTTCCATACTACTATCTTCATAAACTTGATCATTTGAACATACTATATAACGCTTAGATATACAGAATCTAGATGAATCACTTAAGCGGAGTATCTCGGCAGACGGCGGCAGGTAAGTCCCCCGGACAAACACAAGACCACCCTGTTTGCTCAACAGATTATAAAACCGCCTCTACCGAATATTTCACGCGAATGGAAGATTCATTAAGCTTATACAAGGTGTAACAAAGTAAAGTGACTTTAGAGTATGCTTGTAGCCCGGAGTGCGGAGTGGGAGTTTTTTTTTACATTCGACCGTGAACGCGTTTCGCATTTACTAAGATTTTATATATGGAATTTACATACATTATAGTTACAACTAACTAACGATGCTCACGGTCACATCTACAAATCTCATATAAAATCTTAGTAAACGCGAAACGAGTTGACGGTCGAATGTGAAAAATAAACTCGCAAAATATACTCTGATATAGAGTTCGCTGTGAAAGTGCAGTGCTGAAAGAGTTTATTTTTTTCCTTTTGTATGTTTGTATTTGTATAATTAAAAATAATTCAAATTTTACGCATATTTATTAATTATTTTTTTCTTGAAGTGCAAAATATTATGTAGGATCGCGAAGCCCCGATAGACTCCTAAACAATTAAATTTATTTGCACACCGTGTGCAGTTTTACCTCACAATAAAGATAGAATAAACTACGTCTCAGTTTCTCGACACACTGTTATTTTTATTTTTTTAGTTTTATATACGACGTCCTATATTAAAAACAATAGAATTTTATTAAGTTCTCAAGGTATATCTCCGAGAATTTCATTAAAATGTCACGTAATGGTTATTTTAAAATTTTGACATATCCATCATCAACCATGCGTATTATGAAATAGAAAAATGAAATTATTTCCCTGCGGAACCACAAAAGACAGCGGTCCCGTGACAATAGCGGCGGGGCTATTGTGACTGAGCTGTGGGACGAGTGTGGGACGACTGGGACGAGCGGACTGACACGATCGATTACTGTCGCATCCATTGTTTTATATCCATGGTGATTGGGACATTATTATAGTCGGAAAATACAATAGTGTATAGATTCTACTGTACAATATTATATTGTGTTTTTTATCATTCAAATTAAGGGGGGCAAACGGATTACCTGATGGAAATCAACTACGTTTCAGGTACGTTGCCGGCCTTTCAAGAGGGTTAACCTAATCCAATCCAGCGCTGGTTTACCATGTAAGCGGACACTGGAATTCACTGGAATGTGATTCAGTGCACTTCATAGCAATCCATCCGTTTTCATTATTCCCTTAGCAACCAGCGCTAAATTCTGTCTGAAGATCACTGTATTAGCCATCACAAGAACTTCACTTCACTTTGAACTGGATGTTCAGCGGGCTTGGCATGGTGAGAAAGAGTTTCTTTCGTCGAAATACTACGACTGATGTCAAGCTTACTGATCCTATCAAATAAGTATTCTCGAAACGGTTAACTGAAAACGTCGAAATGCAAGTAATAATGCAAGTAATTTCCCTTTTTTAAAGATATCGACGAAACTGGTTATTGTATCTTCACCAATGAACAGTCACGGTTCAATTTGAAAAACCACAGAAAATTTCAATGTCTTATGCTTACATAATATCATATTGACACATTTACCCGTAACATTAAACGTTGGCTTCAATATACAAATCACGTCAGTAATTATGAATCACTATGCGAAAGAGACGGGAGATGCTCTATATATAATTGTCATAATGACACACAAGCACCCATCATACTCGAAGCTCTCCAACACTAAATATGTTCTTGAGTGTACCGCGAGAGGGTATTGTTTTACCACAATTACACACAGTCAGATCATCTTTGTAGTGAAATGATCAAAATGGAGCGTTCACATAGCTTTAAAAAGGAGGAGATTTTTTTTTAATATATATTTTTTTATCTATGGACGTTGCACACCACGTCAATCTGGCCCCGTGCTAAGTACTCGAAAGACAACGGAAATATATTTAATACATTTTTATACTATACACATATTTAAGATTTTTATTATATAATACATATTTAATACACATCCTTGATCCAGGAACATTGAAAACTTTTTGTTCTGTCGGCGGGATTCGAACCCACGAACCCCTGCGTGAGCTACCATTTGCCAAAGCACTCAACCACTGCGTCCGAGAGGTCGTCAAAATTGCAATAATATTGTGAATCTCATTTCTCTCTCTTATCTAAATATCCTATTCTTTCGCATTTCTCGGTCGCCCTGCTAAGCCTGCAGTTAGAACCAGTGTTGTTATGCACTATTCGCTTGTTACAATGTAGGTGCGCACAGCGCGCACGGTGGCAAAAAAGGAACACGGGTCGGCGGTACTTTCGAATATCAAAAGTAAATGTAACGCTCGTATACTTGTAAAAATTATTAGACGGTAGTAAAGTAAAAACTATGAAGTATTTTTTATTCCAAATCTATATTATCTTTAACCAATAGTTGCTTTTGTTTTAAAACATTCCGCCTACAGCATATTTAAGCAGCAATTAACTGAATTCCATCAAAATCATTATCACTCCAACCCAAACGGTCATTGAGTTATGACAAATGGACTATAGGGAACAGATATAAATTATGAAATCAAGCCCACAGACCTGAATCCGTCATCCATTACAGTATTGGCCAGACAATAGATAAGATTTGCCCAAGATATTTGCAGATGAGATCTCGCGACGGCTTTGTTCCTCCCTATCTTTAGTTCGGATTGAAATCCGTTTTGATAGACCTTGTAAAATGACGGTGTTTGTCTGCGATTGTTCTCGAAGCGACAATAAGGCGTTCTGTGTTTGTGTATTAACGTATGGGCATTAATGTGTGCGTCATTTATTTTTTTTAATCAGACGGCAAACGAGCAAATCACGTCTACCATTATTAGTAGGGAAAAAAGTTAACGTTAAAATGGATTTAAAATGCACTCTAATGGCGCGTTGCGGCCTGAGAATAATGAGAACCTTCGATCAAATATTAATAAGATGCGTCACCTTCCTTCAAAATTTAATAAAATAATGGCACCAACACTATCTGACACAAAACAACTTGAATCAAAATCAAGTGTATTGAAAAAAGTTAATGCAAAAGTTAAAATCGCGGTCATGAAGCGACTAGGAGCAAAATAGCGCTTAAGCGCGGTTGCCGGTGCAACTTTTTTGACGGCAACCATGAATCTTTATAATATTTGATCGAAGATGAGGAGGTTTTCTTTACGGGACTTAAAATAAATTTTCCCGCTCATAACTACACTACACAAAAATCTCGAACAATTATTTCTCATGTCAGCAAATTCTACTATCGTTTTATTATACCTTACAAGTCATTAAACATAACTCTATATTGATTACAATGATAAAGGAGTTTCAATAAGGCTCAGTGAAACAAAAGTCTTACTTGTTGCTCCCCCAACCCCTTGCCGCAAGAAGTCGTCACCAAGAATTTATTGCTGAGCCATAAATATTAAAAAGTTTAAGAGCATAAATCTTGGATATTAATAACGGCTTTAAACGTACAATATTGTCTGGGTAGAGTTGGGCATTTTATTAGAATATCGTTGTGAGGTTTAACATTTTCAAAGCTTTTTTGCCATAATATGTGTATCATATAACAAAAATCTTAAATATGTGTATAGTATAAAAGTATTAAATATATTTTCGTTATCTGGTATCCGCCAATACCCCATATAAAAATACTAGCGTAATGGTACGAGCTTCGTAACTTATAAAGTGAAAATAAATCAATCAAATAACGACAAAGCAAAACAGCAATATTCGTACAAACTTAGCGATAGCTTCCAGGACAAGATATTTCCTTCAACTTAAGACGATCATCAGATCTTAAAATATTGTACTCAAGAATATTTCTCTATAATTTTTTCATAATATATTAAAAATTGTAATTCAAGAAATTCCCAAAACCCGTACAAACATACAAATAAACTTTCTACTTTTAATCCGTTTTAAAGAATACTAATTCCCAATCAAAAAGACATCGCGTTTAATAAGCCTGTCCCCTTAAACAAGAATCAATCCACAAATTGTGGGGACACAAAGCAAACCATTAGCGCGATGGGTGGCCGCTGGAAGTTGGGACGTCTCTATGGAAATCAGAGACTCATTAATTAGCGCCATTCTTTCTGAGACGGATCAGAAAAACAATATGGCCGACTTGAACGGATTCTGTGTCCTGAAAGATTATGGAAATTAGAGAATGATGGAATTATTTTTAACCAACTTCCAACGAGGACCAATATTTTTTATTTTTAGGATTCTGATTGAATTAAGATTGAAAAGACAGGGTTATATGCTAATTAAATTAAACTCTTAGGTAATGCTTAATGTAGAGTTTAAAATTTGTTCATGAAATAACTTTTACAAAACTGATAATAGTAGTAAATATCATTATGTTTGTAGAATAAGGATAATTAAAGGAATAGACTCCATCCTTTTTGGAAGTCGGTTAAGAAATAACACAATTTGATTTAGTCATTTCAATATTTATATTTTAGTATTTTCGATATTTTTCTTATAAAATACTTACTAGCTTTTACCCGCGGCTTCGCTCGCGTAGAATTCGTAAATTGGTAAAATTTAGATTTTTTCAAGAACGGGATGTTTTTTACAAAACCAAAGTAGCCTATGTTACTCTTCATCCTTTCAATTAAATCTGTGCCAAAAATCAAGTCGATTGGTTGCTTCGTTAGGACGTTAAAGAAGGACCATAAAACAAACAAATAAACACAATTTCCAATTTTAATATTAGTAAGGATTGAGATTCCATAAGAAGACGATCAAATAATACTGTTTAAAAGAACCCCACCTATACCTAACAACCCCACTTAAAGCGCGGATTGAAAAGAATGTAATCCGAAACCCAAATTACTTGAGCCGCACAAAAAGACTTAAAACAAATCCAACTTTGATTTGTTCCAAAGAACATTTGAAGGGAAAGCAAGGTGGTTAGTGGTTTCCTCTCCCCCCTGGTTTCTAGGGGGAGGGGGATCCCCCGGACGGTAATTAGTAATTAATGCTTGTCAACGCCGCCTCCGTTTCGTTATTGTCTAATTGTTTTTAAAGCAGACGTTAATTTTGGATTCGCGGTTGACTTGACTTTGATTTTGAGAGTTGAATGTTCTGAGACTTGTGATGAGATGTAGACCTAATATATAAAACATTCATCATGGATACACGATGGTATTGGTAATTTAGCAAATTTTATATTCCTTTGTCGTAACTTGTATGGCACAATGAATATCTGCCTTTTCTAATTTTTTTTCGACTTATTTTATACAAAAAAACTCGTTGCGATCCCTAATTGCTATGTCGACGTGTTGTGGCCGTAAGCCACGGTTCCTCAAACTTTTCTAAAACTAGTAATAACTGCAAACTCGAATACACGTTGATACTACAATTACAATTTCTATGTGATTTTCGGGACATTAGAATTGGACACGTCGACATAGCAATTAGAGATCGCGACGAGTTTTTTTATATAAAATAAGTCGAAAAAAATATAATTGTAGTATCAAAGTGTATTCGAGTAGCAAGTGAAGTCAAAATTGTAGTTGTTATTAATTTTTAAAAAAATTCAGAAACCGTGGCCCAGGGCCACAACAATTTTTATGTGATTTTCGAGACATTAGAATTTGACACGTCGACATAGCAATTAGGGATCGCGACATAGTGGTTACGGAATAGAATGGAATAGAATTAGCGGTAAAAAGTGTGGGGCAAGGGGGCCAGACCCTCTAATGTTATTAGTTCGTAACCCCGAATTACGACACACGGTCAAGCGTGAGACGTGCCATGTGTGCTTTACACACTTATTTTTTACACACGGCTTCGTTTCCATCGAATTTAAAAATTGCGTATATATACCAATACCATTCATGTAAGCTGTTGTACACATGATGTCCAAGACCAAAAGTAGTAACTAAGTCTATGCAAAAATTTGAGTCTATTGGTTGCTTAGTTGAATTGTGGAAGAAGAACAAGCAAATAAGCAAACAAACACACTTTCCTATTTATAATATTAGTATGAATGTATGAATGCGTATTTAAAATATTAGTATTATCGTAAGGTGATTACGATATATTTTATTCACACTGTAAAGCCGAAAACAAACTAATCGGACGCGTCTAACAGCCCATACAAAAACGTCCGCGACTTACACCTTATAGTTTGCACATTTCAATGTGACATTATTATCTAGATCGCGGCTGTCGGTCGCGTCTGTAAGTCACTTCCGATCAGTATGTTGTCCCCTTAAGTTGTCACTCAAACAAAAAACTCATCACTCTTCAGACAAAAAAATTTACATAACACAATAGTGTAAAGCATGCCAGCCGTATACGTCGTCTAAGTCAATCCAAGCCGTCACTGATAAAAAGCGCAATCCGATTCCGATCCGGAGACTTTACCGTGCGACATTAGCATTGACCAATGAACGCACGTTAAGTTTACGAATTCGATTCGAATTTCAAACGGAAATTGTTTACCAGCTGGCAGATGCAAAAGACCTTTTTTGGCACGATACAGGGTGTTCTCGATTGGGGGTCGATATTAATTATGTCGTCAGTCAGCACGGTGCGATAAACGGTGTCACCGCTGCGCGACGAATTGTGCTGACATTAACGGCCACGGGTGACATTTGTGGCGGTGATAACTTCAATGAGGGTGGCGAATATGTCTTGTTTGCCGTTCTAAAAAGATTCCATAACCTACTTCGAAACCCAATATCTTCGTTACTACTAAACTGATAAAGTTTTAATTGACTAACTACAACTTTTCTGACAGTTTCTCTATACAACATCTGTCAAAAAAGTTGTGAATAGACTATCCGACACTTTTCAGTAAGCGGTGAAACAGTCCCTAAGCCCGGCCGCACATTATCCAGATTTCTGATCACAAAAAAACTTATACAATTTCATATGGTATGCGGGGTCCACACGGGGTAAAATATATGAACATAGTACGTTTCGGCGGGACAACCTAATTTTTAAATCAGACAAAGAAACAAACAAACAAACTTTACTATATACAGGGAGTAACAAAAGTAAGCCATAAAACTTTGAGGATCGTATTGTCCCTGATATAGAGCTTACTGTGAAAATAGCAGCGCTGAAAATGAATTTGCCCATACAAATCACAAATTATTTTTTTTGCTTTCAGCACTGGTACTTTCACAGTGAGCTCTATATCAGGGACACATACGATTCTTAAAGTTTTATCGCTTACTTTTGTTTCACCCTGTATAATATAAGCATTAAAGTATATATTAATGTAGGTAAGTGTGAACGTATATGTATATAAGGCTGTTTCCTTTTTTATATTTCGGAATTACTTACTTTTCTCTGTGAACAAAGAATTTATTTCAGTTACTTGCTTATTTAAATAAGTATGATGTTAACATCACACTTATTATTAATTATTAATCACTAGTTTAACTCACCTATGAACAAAGACACGACATTTGAAGTTATTATCCAACACAATAATTTCTTATAATATCAAAATTATAACAATGTACGAATTGAAAATGGCAAATTTACTTTTTTTTAGTTTTTTCCAATCAGTCGATGCTATAGACATGGTAGACGTCACTGTCAACTGTCATGCGTCAAAGTCTATTTATAATGAGAATAGTTAAATTATTTTTATTTTATAGAAAGTTCTATAAAAATCTATACTACTTAATGTCGTTTCTTTACATGTATTCTAGTGAGTGCGATCCATACAGGCAGATTAGCACCACATTACTGGCCAATGGCCATATGAATTCGGATGTCTTGATTATACATAAGTCCCTTTTATAAAAAAAAATTTAAATGTTTTTATTAGTACAATTGAACCCGACGGACGCTGTCCTGCCGGACTTTTACACTGCGGCTGAGTACCTCACCGTACACTCATTGGAATAAACCTGTACATGACACCGCTGCTAGTGCATAATGATTCCATTTCTGTAACAGTTCTTTATAATTTCTCTAAGGGTTCTCGAAATATAAAACCATTCATCCCTATACATGTGCATATCCACAGTGTAATGTTACACAATGTGTATCACGTATTGTAGACATGTCAAGGGTCTGTCGCCGAGATTACATCTCTTTGTCCTTCGACCTTGATGTGTTTGAACTTAGAACGGTGACCCCGAGTGGTTTAGGGTTAGGGTTTTTAGGAATGCGTTTGACAGTAAAAGCTGATATTGTAAACTGGGTTTTACTCGTGTACGAGTATATGGAGTATAATATTTGCAGAATAATATAATAGTAGCATACATTAGGAATAAAAAGTATTATGCAACAAAACTTTACCAAAAACCATTTAGTACTTTCAGCGTTAGCAACAGATTAATAGGCGAACGATCGAATTTTCACACTTTTGTGAGCGTCTAGGTCTTTGTGTATTTCAATGATATTTTCATTACAGATGATATAATTATGGATAAAAATTTTTAAAAAGAGAAGCGGATTAGCGGAATAAACGTTTATAAAAAGAGAAGCGGAAAACATACTGATCGGACGAAACTCACGGACGCGACAGACACCCACGATCTAGATAATAATTGAAGTGTGCAAACTATAAAGTTGAAAACCAACTGATTGGACGCGACGGACAGCCCATACAAAACGTCCGTGACTTACGCCTTATAGTTTGCACACTAGAATGTACAATTGAAGAGGTAAGTGTAAGTGAAACGTGAAGCTTACATTTTAAAAACTGCCTGATTTTTGCATAAATGGACGCTTTAGGGCCAGAAAATGGTTTTAAATTAAAATAATGTGGATTTGATGGATGGATATATAGGCAAGCTAAATAATTAAGTCGGAAAATTATAAGATTTATCAAAATTTGATGGAAAAAAATGGCGAGCAGACAAGTTACCTGATGGAAAGCAACTGCCGTTGCCCATGGACACTCGTGACATCCGATGAGACGCAAGTGCGTTGCCGGCCTTTATGAGAAAATAGGGAACGAGAATAGGGATAGGGGATTAGGGAAGTTGGGGCACCGGTAAACTGACTCATTGAACGAAACACAGCACAACGCCGTTTCACGCCAGTTTTCTGTGAGGCCGTGGTATCACTCCGGTCGAGCCGGCCCATTCGTGCCGTGCATGGCTGTTAGGTGCCTATATAAGTAACTATGGTTAAAGCAAAACAATGTTTTAACATGTCTAACCTCTATTCTATTTACGAGTAATTGTAAAACAAGACACAGACAACTTCCAACAAATCTCCGTCTCTATTACTTGTGTTACATTATTATTTTTAAGGTAGCAGCCTTGCTGGAAAGCGGGAAGATTATCTAATACTTTTTGAGTTGACAAATTGAAAAAAGAACCACTAACAAGACCACTCGAGAAAATGGAACGAAATTAAAAAGTAATAAACATACAAATGAGACGCTTTCAATCATCCCCCCGTCGGCCGCCATGTCACATGAGATTAAAAAGTTTGACGAGCTCTCCCACGGAAATTAGCATTTTATACTCTGCGCGCCATATTTGCATTTTTTTTTTTGTTTTTTTCTTTTTATAACAAGTAACAAGCGTCGTTCATGCCGAAAATGTATATGTTTGTTTCTTTTTCGTTGTAGAAGTATTTTCATTATTCCTAGTAACAAAGTGTAGACTGTTCTAATTACACGTATCTAGTCAAAATTCAGGTTTTTAAAATGAATATCTATTGCTGTGTCCACATAAAAATGTAACTGTGTGAAATAAAATTATGTTAAATCAACTTATTAGTTTTTATTCATAACTAGCTGTTACTTGCGACAACGTCCGTGTCTAACTTTTCTCTTGAAATTTTTCACAAAATTTTTTTGCTACAAACCTCGCGGAGCCCGGTTCGTGAATTCTGGAGTTATATCGTCAGATAGGAAAACCCGACTTTTTTATATAATAGATAATATCACAAATTAATATGATAACTTGTGATATTATCTATTATATAAAAAGTTCAGAACTTGAACGTAGAATACCATAATAACGTTGTTAATGCAAAATTATATCTGTATGTCACTTCACAAAAAACCGTGACAACCGTGTTAAGCATTAGTGTGTTATCTAACAAAAATATGATTTTGAGTTATGAAAGTTGTATTATTCCTTAAGATCTAAAGTATAATACTGCAATCAGAATTCAAAATCTTTTCTTCTCGTTGGATAACACACAAATGCTTAACAGCGACCAATTATTGTCATGTGTTTCCAGAACCTAAACACAATTAGCACGGTATTTCTAAAGTCAAAATTAATTATGGCACCGGTCATTGACTTTTCGAATCTGGAAGCTACGTGCAATATGTTCGCACTGTATTCGGTTAACGTGCCAATAAAAACTTCTCAAAAAAAAAATATTTAAAAGCGTCAAGAGGCAAAGAGACCTAAGAAACTGCCAAGGTAACTCTTAGAATAATTACTCTGATAATACTATTTACTCTTATGAGTACATTACACCTCTACAGACAGATTAGTGCGTGTGCCCTATGGTTGTGACGTACTACAAAAAGCCCTAAATACTTTAACCGGTCCATTAACGAAATGACAAAATGAAGTTTTTAAATTTTCATGCTTTAAAACTCCAAATGAGTGAAAAGAGGATTTTTTGCATGTCGAAAAGCGGGCTCCAGTTAAAATGCACTTTGGGTCTGTAAATTTAATGAGTGTTCACTTTACCAGGGGTTGAGCGACAAAATATATTTCTATACATTACCGTACCGCGGAGTTTTAAATTTAGATTTCGGAATTTTTGATAATTTTTCATTATACATTAATTAATCTTTCGTAGATGAAAATGCTTAAAAAACTCTATTAATAAAAACTCACTTTTTACTTGCACTGTTTCCACTATGGTTACTGTTTTATTAATGTTCAACATGGATTTTTACCAAGAACCAACAATACAATCAATTACGTATATGAAAATGCTGAAAATCCATCGTAAGTCATAACATAATATTGTTTACACAATCTTACTATGTATAATTCTTCTGTGAGTGTGTACTCGGTGTGTTCAAAAAGTATCGCGAATTTTGTGTTTTTTCAAAAATTATTTATTTATTCATGAATATTTATT
>JAOTAV010052843.1:0-15940 GCA_026546445.1 Cyclargus thomasi
CCTCCCCCGCTCTCCCCCGCCCCCGCCGTAACAACAATAGCGGATCAGATAAGCCCAAAACATAATTTAAAAACTTTTTCGCCTCCTACCTTCTTGTTTATCATTTCCCCGGCAAGGTGTTTGTTCGCTTTATCTTATCTCCCGCCGTGAGTCGTTACCGGCGGACTTTTGAGCGCCGCTTGTTGTTACAGGCAAACGATTATTATCTGATAATGGCAATAACACGAGATTCGCAACTTTCGATCGTCTGACTAACTTGAATAATTACCATCTATAAATGATAGTGTAGATACGGGTGCGTGTATCCTTATGAGGATATCTACCCTACCTAACTGTCTGTTTGTCTGTACTTACAGGTCAGTATGTCTGGGTAATACATTTCATATGACTTAAAGTATAAACTACAAATTACTCCGCTCTCGGGAACCGAACCCGATGTGTAAGCAATATACGGAGGACATTTTAATAATGAGTGAAACGCTTAACACTTAATGAAAACGTTAAATGTAAGATGTAAGATATTAGATATGAAGATGATACACAAAATGATTTAGACACAATGAAAAGACAAAAGTAAGAAATAGCACAGTAAATAGTAGAAAATAAAGTACAGATGGAAATACGAAATGAATTAATGAACAATGATAATCATGATCGAACTAAGTACAGATTAGCAAAGCAGAAGGGACACAAACGATATGTATTTGAGCCCACAGCGGAGTGGCGCGTGCGCACGTAGGCGGTAGAATCTCGAAACTCCCCACCCGGTCTGGCGGCCGGTTTGATAAGGCAGACGTGCTCGCGGTGCACGGAAGCGATAAGCGTAGCGATTTTATACATTATAACAAATATCGCTACAATAGTAAAACGGATAGTCTGGTTCTTATGAATGTGAGACGGTTAATATATTATTTATTAATCCTGAAAGCTTTGCGCACAGTGCTAACGGGACGTGTCGGGGCGTATTGCATTGTTCATACAAAATGTAATGCGCCCCGGCACACTCTGTCATAGTATGCTAGTTTTTGCAAAAAACGTTCTAACTTCTTATTCATTGTTATAATAATATCTATTATTTTTTTATAAGCAAAAAGCTTTTAATGTTCGTGCTAGTATTAAGTTATAATTTGACTAGCTGTGTCCCGCGGTTCTAACCGCGTAAAAAGTAGCCAATGTGTTAAGCCAGAATATCAGCTAGCTCCATATTAATTTTAACCGAACTCGGTCCAGCCGTCTAAGAAAAACCTAGTGGCGCAATATTTTGTTTTCGGTTAAAATTGCACTACATTTTTTTGAGATAAATCTATGGTACAATTGGATTTCTTAATTTTGATACTTGATCATGAGTATTATTACTTTTTATGATATTTTGGTGTAATGTAAAAAATTAAGTGTTATTTATCTAAATAAATGATATTTTTATAAAAGAAGTATGAAATAAGATTTTGTCCCTCGATGGGTGTTCAGAATCTGATTGGAGTCTGATTTTAATTATCTTAATTATCTTTTATATAAAAATAAGTCGGATTTTCCTTCCTGACGATATTACTCCGGAACGCACCAATCGATTTCCACGGTTTTGCATACGTTGGATAGGTCTCGGCCTCCATGATGCTTGTAGCAAAACAAATCAGAAAAATTTCAGGAGAAAAGTTACCACGCGGACGGAGTCGCGAGCAAATCAAATAAGTTATACTTGAACTGACATACGTTTTTTTATTTATTACAAACGACACTTTGTCACGTGTATCTTAATAAGAATAACACTTTACTTTTTGCAAAAAATATATTGAAATACTCATGTTTACGTCTAATGCAAGTCTCATGATCTGATAAAATATGATCAAAATATTTTTCGCCACTACAATTGTGTAATACCTACATCTACAGATTGTTTGAATTTTGAAGGTTTTTTCTAGGTTCGACTTATAGTAGCCATAGTATATTATGGGCGCTCTCGAGGAGAGCTTAAGCTCCCTAACTTCGATTTCCTAAAACCGCTATTGTATAATATTAGATATAATAATATCTACAAGATGCATCTATTTACAGATATGTAGACAAGAAACCGTTCAAATCAAATCAAATCAAAATCTTTTTATTCAAAATAATTACTTTAAGTACACTTTCTGAACGTCGAGGCTACGGCGCCTACCACCGGTTCGGGAACTAACCCGGTGAGAAGAACCGGCATAAGAAACTCGCACGGGTCCATCTTTTATCTAAAAGATAGAAAATAACAATTATATGTCTTAAAACTAATTTAATAAACAAGAATTGTTTTAAATACAACAAGAAACGGTGTTCGACATGGTAATATAATTTTTTATGTTATGGTCCCTTAAATGGTCGGCTTTATTAAAGTCTTAACATTTATTTAAAAACTGTAAACATCACTGTCATACATTTATAATTATGACAAAGACATTGGGAGTTTTGGCGGGACGTGAAAAAGTGATGTCGTGTTTTTGTATTTCTTTGCTAGATTTGTGTTGTTTCGGGTTTCAATGCATTATAGCGGTAGAATATCAACCATTAAATATTCGCTATCATGCACAAGTGTGGGCAAGTGATACAACTTCAAGAAACGTGCTATTTTATGTATCCCCCCAAAACTCCACTAGAAATGTTAGTAAAGCGTACCACGTAACCACTTTACTAAATCTGCTGACTTGACGCTTTGTCTGCACTGACGATTTATTTTGACATTGACTAGACTTTAGACTTGACGAAATATTGTAATGTAGCTAAAATTATTCGACCAATAAAATTGATTTCCCGCCTTTACTCGACACTGGCCATGATTAAATAGCCGTAGCGCCATAAAAAAAGGCAACGACATTGACAGCTGCTGTCACTTGGCAAAATGAATTTGCATTTGAAAGTGTTGTGATTGTCTTGAGTGATTTAATTTAATTTAAAAACCTTTTTTAACGTAGGAATCGTCCAATAATTTAGCAATTATGAGCTATTTATTGGAAAGTGAAGCTCCCAGAGACTTCCGTATATCATCGACTGAGAGCGACGCTCACTACACAAAATGTTTACTTTGCTACACGGTCAAGAAGAATTTTTATTGTTCAGAATGTATCCAAAACGGCAGTTTTGTTCATTCAGCAATGCCTTATTCGGACAGGTGAGGTCTCATTGTGCTAGTAAAGACTTTTAAGCCTATAGTTTTGTCCCATATGTAGTGTTTACGAAACAATTAACGTCGTACTTGTTATTACGTATTAACTCTCCTCAAACCTCATTTCTCTGATTAAATTTAGTTCTTGTGAAAAAAAAGACACTTATCGTTAAAGCTATCAGATTACTTTGGTATCTAAAAATATTTTTTTAATACTCTTTGTTTCATTTTGAATACAAGCTAGATGCTATTTATTCAATAATAAAAAGTTTAATATCGCTCGCTTCCTGCACTAGTTGGTATTAAAACAAATTATAAGACGGTAATACTGTCTTGACCCACTTTTAGAGTGGTTATCTTATCTCATGTTATATTTTCTTCCAGATACTCAGAAAAACAAGCCAAATTACTTAGACTTAGACGCAATAGACAACACATTTTAGACAGGTGTAACAAGCTATTATCTCCAAAACTGCAGAGAGATATTTTAATAACAGAGACAAAACATGCTAAAGACAAATTGGAATTACTTAAACTGGCTGTGCAGCAGAGAAGAACTAAAATAGAGGAATTGAAAAAAGATTTAATGGAAGTGAAAGCACAAAACAGTGAGTTGAGTGAGAAGCTCCCTAGGTATCAGAAGAGAGTGTCGAGTGTGGACCGACTGGCTGAGAGTCAGAGAGACAAGCTGCGGAATCAGATTGAGGTATACAATGAGCACGCAGAGTCCCTGGCTGCGCTACGGAGATCTCGAATAAGACAGCTCATTCGATACATATTCCCAGTGTATATGAGCTATGATACCAGGTAATAAAATCTTATAAGTGAGGAATAGGTCATTATAATAATCTACTTAACGATATTTTACCTGGATCCATATTAATCAAGACCAATCCATTCAAATTCTTTATTAAACACACAATAATATACAAAAGTATAAATAATCATGTACATCACATTGTCTAATCCCATGCTAAGTTGAACTTGTGTTATGGCTATCAGACAATGGATGCACACCTAACAATTTTACCCTTATATATATTATTTGGCTGTTTATCCACTGTGCCATGAGAAGTAAATAGTTTGTATATCCAAATCAATAATATAGTTTTAGGTAAATAAAGGCTTATTTATTTTATTTTAATTTTATTTATTTATTATTTACACACTTCACACACACTAAAATTTATCACGTATTGTCTTGCGGCGTCGTGATCCTCGCTTCATTCGGGAGCCTCCCCTGGAATTTTCGGTAAACTACGCCCTCGGGCCAGAACTCCTCCGCCTCGACGGTGAACAGAACTGATGTCGGCAGTCTCACCAGAAAGGAACTAAAGTTCACTTTGTGTCGATAGTGCAGACGCTCCACCCTCAAGGTGTCGTGTGGTAGTCTTCTCGCGGATGTAGTGTACGACGTCCTCAACCGTCATGGACCAGTGCAGGCGCGAGTGGAGCGGCGTCGCGGGTACCTCGCTGCCTCTTCTTTCTCTCCACCAGCACGAAGCCCTCATCGCACCCTCTGCTCTCGCCATTGTCCGGTCGAGGATTTTCAGCCTTGCGGCCCTCCTTGGCCTTCCTTTACACGCGGGGGCGGCGCGGGGCAAGCAGCGACGCTCGCATAGTTTCTCGTTTCTCCAGCATTGGTAGCTGGTTCAGATCTAGCTCAAAGAACCATAAAGGATGCGTCCTTGATTAACTCTACTCACCTTTAATTGATAGATTGAAAATAAAACGATTTACTTGATAAACTGATAGTGATATTTATTGATACATGATATGATCGAACACGCGCGATCGCATTGATTGATCAATGCGAACCGTTTAACATAAATAACTAACTAATTACGAGCGCATCAGAAACACTGACTCCAAAATAACCCTAAAATGCTTGATGTCCGATTTGGATTATACAGTTATAAATTAACAAAATAACATTGTGAAGTGTATGTAAATGTGATACGTAGTGTTAATTGTTCAAAAGATTTATTTAAATGGGACTGTGACTATATTGTGACACTAATAATATTTTAATTTCAGTGACAGTATTGAGGATATGGAGTTTATAGGGGAGGAAGAGGAAGGCCCCCCACAGCGGCCGCAGCTGCACATTGTTGCACCCTGGATAGATGTTGACTGTGACGCCTCTCAATTTCAAGCCTGTAAGACTTATTATAAAAAAAATGTGTAGTTAATCTCTGCATCAAAATCAGTATTATACAACAAACTTTCATTCAGCGTGACTCCATCTGCACCTTAACAAATATGAGAATTGTTATTTTCTATAACAAAAGAAAATGCCTATCACACCTTGTGACCTCTTAACAGTACCCGCAATAAACTTTTTAAATTCTTATCTTAATCTTAATTGCCTTTTTTCTGGCTTCGAGCTATAGGATATCTCGAAGTTCAGAGTGTCTTTTGTCATAGGCCTCCTCCAGCCTTTTTCATTCTGTTCTATCCGTTGCTACTCTTCTCCAGAGGTGCCTAGCTGGTTTGTTGGTGGCTTTTTCTCCTTTTTCCGTCCCTTGGGTGCCAGTAGGTGACAGCCGTATTCCGTTCATTTTGTTTGCCTCTTAGCATGTGTCTGGTCCATCTCCACTTTTTTTATCTATTTATGTGAGAATGTCTGTTACCTAAGTTTTTTCTATTATTGTGGCTTTTCTGATCCTGTCTTGCCTTTTTATGACTAGAATGCTTCTCTCCATTCCTCTCTGATATCTCTCTAGCTTTTCTCTGTGTTGTTAAGGTTAGGTTAGGTTTAGGTACTTAACTATGTTTGCAGTTGTAAGATGCACATAGATAATAGTGTCTGTCAAAAAAAAATGTATTGAAGTAATGCTAGCCTTGCGAAGTATCTTGGGATGGCAACTGCTTCCAGGCTGCAGTTCCATTAGGGGGAGTGAGAGTTGTGTAATGTGTATTGAGTGTATGAGTGTGATAAGGTACTTGTTCTTCCGACGAAATGCTCCGGTGGGAGCAATCATTTCATCGCATGCAGCCGTGCGTAAACACTAGTATACTACAGTATTTTTTATTAGAGCCATAAGATAAACAAGGCATAAAAGTTTTTTAATTTATGTTTTCAGTGCCAGGCAACCGGGAGGCCGGTGGGGGCGGGGAGAGCGCGCTGCCGGTGCTGGCGGCGGGTCGCGCGCGTGCGGCGCTCGGGCTCGTCGCGCAGCTCGTCGCGCTGCTCGCCACCACGCTCGACGTACGTCTGCCGCACGCCATCAACCTCAGGTGAATGATGAAACTGCACACTAGTACACTTTATTTTCAAGCAAACGATGCCTGTTGTGCCAAAATTTAATTATAGCGCAGGAACGATCCATTTTTCTTGGATAAAAAATAATCCTTATAATTATATGTAAGGATATGGACAGGACCGGGTAAAGACCCGTGACTCAAAATATCTCCCAAATACCCAGCAAATTCGGTTCAACGGTATGAGCGTTAAGAGGTAACAGACAGACACACCCAGCAGTATTTCCTGACCGCGAAGAGAGCGTATTCCCTCTTAAAAGTTGCACATGCAACCCTGATGTCGCGAGTGTCTATAGGCGGCGGTAATTGCTCTCCATCAGGTTTGTTTGCTCGTTTGCCCCCTTATTTTTATTTAAAAAAACGCACTTTTGTATTTATTATAGTAGTATCGATGGATATTATAGAATACTTTTGAATTATGATAAATCTATGGTCCAATGACAAAAAATAACGACATAATATTATCACGTGTGGTTAAAAGCTATACTTAATTTCAGTATTAAATAAAACAGGAAATAAAGTCATTTCGAGTAAGCACTTCGCATTGTACTTAAAATAAATAAATACCGACAGTGTAGTTTATAGCCGAGATCGAAAAGATCAGGTTCTTATACTTATTATCATTACAAAATATTAATCGATATGACGTCATAACTCCAGCGACTACAGCGAGGGTCGTTGCGCGGGCGGCTGGCGCGGGTGCGTGGGCCGCGTGCGTGCGGGCTGCGCGGCGCTGTGCAGTCACGCCGCACTACCGCCCGCCGCGCCGCTCGCCGGCCTACACGAGCTGGCCCTGGCCGCCGCGGCCGACCTGCCGGCGCTGGGCCGAGTACCGCCCCCGCCGCCCGACGACCGCTGGGCGGAGGCGGCGATGTGGGCGGGCGCGGGCGAGGACGAGCCCGAGCCGCCGGAGCACCTCAGCTGGCCGGAGGCGGAGCCCTGCGCCGAGCCCCCGCCCCCCTCCCTCGTCACCTCGCTCGCCTCCATGTGGCGCGGGTGGACCAAGTAGACGACTGACGATGAAAGTACATAAAGTAATAAATTGTTAATTTTTTTACAATAGCAGTATTTTATTTTACATATTATTTTAAAATACGGTTATTAGTTACACGTTATCAAAGGAAGATAGAATATATTTATTTATTCTATCTATATCTTACTATAGCTTGACCACAACCGCTGTACAGCGCCTTTGGAACGTGGGACGGGTAAGAATACTACAGGCGTCGGTGTTGAAGGCCAACTGACAGAGTAGCACGGCGGTAACCACGGAAACCCTCTCCCACTGCGCCGCTCTCATACCTAAGGCGCGGTATAGCTCCTATGGTCAAGTTATAATACATGGTGTATTATAACTTAATTAAATTTTTTAAATTAAAAGATATTCGAAAAAAATATTCATACTTATAGCTCTTAGTGTCACGAATTCTTATATTGACGTAATTATTATCTGTCTCTTAAATTTTGAGGGTTCTGCACTGGTGATTCCAAACCCACCTTATCAAGGTGGGTTTGGAATCACCAGTGCACACTCACAATTTTATGAAAAAGAAAATCCGCAGCGCGGACGGTCCTTAACAGGCAATTTGATGCATCAATAAAACGAAATATTAATACTTGTCATGTCTTTAATATTCATTTATATACAAATATTCATAAATTATTTTAAAATCAACAGTCCATTTTGTTATTTTATATGTTTGCGCTCAAAAATATCGCATATTAAATATCGGTTTTATATTTTTCAATTTTTTATATTTTTCTCGTATCGTCATCCTGGCTGCTAGATGTCATTAGAAGTCGTTAAAACGTTATTCGTCACAAGCGGTTTAACAAGGTTTACGCCAGGAGTATAAACATACAAGCGGAATATCATGGGCGCTAGATGTCGCTAGTAGTGCATCGTTATTCGTTACACGTAACATATTCATTAGATGTCGGGGTGTATCGTATCACGTCGCGACATAACGCTTCCGCTAGATGTCGCTAGGAGTGTGTTGGGGCGCGGCGCCGCCACCGCTGCTGCGCGCTGCGCACGGCCTCGCGCGACGTCGCCACGCGCTCCAACGTCTCCGACGCTGACCGGTGTCCCTGTATTAGCATATCGCATTAAACAGGACGAAGTCCCAATCGGGAAAGTTAAAAAGATACAGATCGGGAATCTAAGTAATTGGGTGGGGTTATGTCAAACCCAGTCGACAGTTCACGACTAACATGGAATTGACATATTCCCACCAAATGACGTAGGTCCGTCAACTGAGTTTCTTTCAATTTTTCCCATTATTCAAGAAAATGGTCACTGCGCCCGAGAGAATACAGCTAGACACCACAAAGCATGCTATAAACCTTATACAAAGTGGGTAGTAATCAGTCTGTCATTCGTAAAACATCTAAAATGCTAATTGAGATTAATATAAGTAGAATATTTCGTTAGTCCGACCGCGCATTAACAGAATTTCTGATCAGAAATTCGCATAATTTGCGTCTGGGCTAAGAAAGGTGAGTTTACACGAACGTTTCTCGACGGCCGGCGGTGGTGTGAGCCCGCGGTGCGTAGCTCCACGCAGCCGCTTTGGCAGCAGCCGCAGTCCGAGTCGCACCAACAGTCCTGTGTTCATAAAAGTAACAGAGTTACGCATTACGAATGCAGCGTTGTAAAAGATATTTAATTTAACAGCACAACACCTGATCTTTTTCCGGTATTTTTTTCTTAGTGAACCTCCGCGGTGGCACGGGCGGTGCTTCCTCACAATTCCTGCCGCACTGCGGGGACGGTTCCACCATAAGACGCTGTTGCCGTCCTGCTCGCACGCGCGTACATCGCTCCGTGTCGCGATCTTGTTGTCTCGCTTGCACGCAGGCGCACGGGTCAGCGAGCGTGCACGGCTGCTCGCGTCGGAGGTCTATAAACGATCCCTGTTCTGACAGCGATTCCTCTTGATACCTACAAATATACTTGATAATTACAAATCTGTTAAAAACCTTTTCATTCATATAATATTCTCAAAATAAACTAAACTCAAATTTAAAATAAATAGTACTCACACTCAAACAAAAGTAACGAATATCGGATGAGTGACAGCGACAAGTTCCCCTTTTCTCATTTCTCGAACTAATATTTAATTAATTGATAAGTAGCAATAAAATATTACAGATAGTTCAACTTAGTTGTGTGCCCGATATGTGGGTAAACTTTGTTTACTCCAACGAGCATATTAATTACCAAATGAGCGAAATATACTTAGTTTTGTTCGGAAAAAAAATCGCCCAAAGCCACTGCGCTCTGATTGGTCGGAAGTATCGGGGTACGTACACACAGGTCTCTTATTGGTGCGTATTGTTTTAGTGCGAGCGTTAGTTGATTGACGATTAATTTATCAGTGCCAAGACACTGACACGTTTCGGACACGGATAGCTCACATTACTTCTCTATTGGTTATACGCTCGATGGTTTACTCGGACGACGCCTGCCGCGTCGCTGACGCATGAACCAAAGTTGTATATTACTGTACCTGAAAGCGCCCGCACACATAGGGCCGCGCGCACAACTAAGTTGAAGTATCTGTATTATTGTCTGGTTCCCACCTGTGTGTATGTCCGTGCGTGCCGGCGCGCCGCATCCTCTCCACCTGCAGCGAGAGTTGGCTCAGCTCCTCGCGCACCGCAACGTTCTGCTAAAAAACTCGTATTAACTTAAAACATTATCAGTTACGTTGTAACTGCTAAATATAATAATAAAAAGCCTCGTTATATGCTGTAGTTACTTTAACATGACCAAAAAACCGGCGTGGATACCGCTTTGACAACTTGAAAAAACTATAAGCATACTCGAGATATGCTCACAGCAAGGAAACATCAATTTTGAAGTCGAGTCACTGTCAATTTTGACCTTTGTGCTGTGGGTATTCTATATGTAAACGAAAACAATTAATAACTAGTAGATAATAGCAAGAAGAGCCTGGAAGAAATCGCTTTTAGTTATAAGGACGTCCGTAGCCTTGTGGGAAAGACTTTTGGTTCGCACTCGAGAGGGTGCAGGTTCAAACCCCGGTGGAGGCGTGTACCAATGAGACATTTTCCGATCTTAAGTACATAATACGGATGCTCATTGCCGTGGGAGAGCCATGCTGCACGAATGGGCCGGCTCGACTGGAGTGATACCACGGCTTCACAGAATACAAGCGCGAAACGGCGTTGTGCTGTGTTTCGTTCAATGAGTGAGTTTATCGGTGGCCTAACTTCCCTTATCCCCTATCCCTATTCCCTCATAAAGACCGGCAACGCACGCACGTTGCTTTCTATCAGGTAACCCGTATGCTCTCTTGCCCCCTAAATATCATCAAGGATCAACATAACACACACGTAGGATGTGTCCTAACACAACACACACGTCCTACTTTTTTCTATTGACTTTGTTTATTTTATATGTGTGCACATTACAGTTATCTATCTTAACATAAATAAAAATATAATTACAGGTGTTCCACATCTGCGACACGTCCAGGAAGATCTCGTTCCTGTGCCCCAACGGCACCATCTTCAGCCAGTCCCATCTCATATGTGACTGGTGGTTTAAGGTGGACTGCGCCGCCGCACCGGCCCTCTACGAGTCCAGCGTGGAATACTACTCTAACGAGCAGAGGAAGTCGCAGAAGGTCAGCCACACCCTCACCAGGAACCCAGACCTCCAGCAGATCGGTGATCCAGACGAGAGAGCAGAGTCCAGAAGAGCAACAGTCAACGTCCCCAGCACGACCGAAAGACTTCTTCGTCATAAGCAGAAGTTGCAAGCAGACGGTCCGCAACCCGCCAGAGCCACCGCCAGAAGTTACCAGGCTCTTTTCGATATCAACCCAACCCAAAGAGCACAAGCAACGACCGCCTTCGAAAAGAGAAGAAGAAACTTGGTGCAGCTCATATCTAACAATTTCGGTAACACCCCAAGCAGGTCAACTCAACCTACCTACGATTTCACCACTCCAAAAGCAGTATCGCAAAATGTAGACTACAACAGTCCAAAAGAAATGCAAGTCGTCGCTGAGAGCGCTTCGTTTGTCAACAATCAGAATAGGCAATTCTTGCAACAATACAGCACGAAGAATCTGAGACCCTACGCTATATACACTCCTAGCGCTAAACTTTCTAAACCTAAAAGTACTCTTATTCCCTTGTATGATATAACAGCTCAACCGGTCAACCAATATGTAGAAGAAGCGTCAACCAAGAGGCAAACTCTAGTGCCCTACACTAAAAGTTACGCCAATGAAAAGCGAGAACCCTACACGAGACCGGGAGTTTCTCTGCTAAGGAATTTTCTTGAACGCGAAAAGAATAGAACTGTATTCGCCACTACAGAAAAAACTCCGGAAGTGACCGCCCGAAGTGACAAGTTTAATAGAGAAGGAAGAGTACTCATCGAAACGAAAAACAGTTTTGAGTCGGTCACGAAAATTCCTCAGACCACCAGAAATGTTGATATCACGGATGTTAGCGCAACCAACACCATAAATACTTATGCGACCACTATTCCTACAGTACAAACTACGGCTACGCCATCCTATCAAGAACGAAGAGAAAGATTGATACAGAAAATGGACTTCGAAACTTTTAGATCTACCGAGCCGACCCCACCGAAAACCTACACGGAGAAGTTTTACGGTAACCAACCCAATAGACCCGGGCTTATCGTGCCTCCTGCTTTGACACCTAAAACATTGCACTCTTTTGCTATATATTATGCTACCGCTTTAGATAATTTGTCAACTTCTTCTCCAGCAGATGACAACGCCGCAACAACACAAGCCATAGATGAATATGAACCTTTGGACGATAAACTACCTGGTCTGTTCAGCCGCCAAACTATCAATAAATACAGCAATCTTTTCGGACAAGGAATGAGCGGGCAGCTTCAAGAAGAAATGAAAATGGATCCCAATGAAACATATAACGAAATACTTGAAGATTTATCGCTGCAGATGAGCCAGACTCCTTTAGCCTCATCGCCACAAATCAGAGAACTGGCTCAAGTCTTCACACACGCTCTTTCTGCATACCTTCAAGATCCAGTAAAGTTTAGAAAAGTTCTCTCAGATATAAGACCGACACATCCATCATTCCCTGATATGCCTCTTACAACTGAAGAAATAAATACGGAACCAACAACGACTGTCAACGAAGATGATCATGAAATACTAGGTTTTTCTGACGATAATAAAGAAAGGTTTCCAGAAACATCGTTTAGAGGAGGTAAAGCTCTTAATTTCGCGCCGTTAGATTACACAATCAGCGAAGATACTGTAACTACTACCAAGCAAACAACAACAGACAGCTCAACAGTAAATACGTCAACAAGCCCTAATAATCCTTTCAGATGTTGTGGAAGGATATCAGCTTCATATACCACAGCCCCGTCTATCACTACCAACGATTTCGCAAACATACCATCAAATAAATTTGGTGCTACAAAATTAGAAAATTTAAATGTAGAAACAACAACAAAAGCTGTGGATGATTACTCCGAAGTAACTAATTTGCCGTCTTCGTGGGATGGAGACAAATTGGATTCCACTTTATCACCCATCACTAACTCACACCAAATGTTTGAGAGTAAAAAAATAAAACTCCTGTCAGAAACAACGCCTATTCCCTTCCCTGAAAACGATAGCATTGAACTTGAAAATGAGGAAGAACTGCAGAGAGCACATAGTCAATCATTCGTGTTGCCACAATCAAATAATTTAAGACACGGAAAACAATTAAAAACAGAAGATAAAACATTGAGAAAGCCTTCGGGAGATTTAGAAGCACCCAAGCCACCTTCCGTAGAAGTAACTACTACTCAAGCTAGTCCTGTATCGTCAATCACAATTAGGGAAAGCAACGAAGCATCGACAACTATAGCTCCCATAGTCAGCAGTATATTTACGTCACCAGACAGCGACAAACCCTTCAACGAATTCCAATGGTCGACACCTTTAGAAAACTGGCAAAGCACTGGCCTAGATCCTATTACTCTGAACGACGGATTAAGCCCTACAGGCCCTGAGATAACCTTACCGGATATAACACAAGTGAGTGGTTGGGCTAGCACCGGTTCTCCTGCCGATTTCGCTGTAACAAGCGATCCCATTGTTTCCTCCACAATAAGCATCGAGGCCACAACATCTGGTGGCAACTACGAGACCCGTTTTGGAAAATTCCTAAGAGACCAAACGTCGACAGAGCCAGGTCAAGACTTGACGACGATAACTGACACGGTCGTCGAAAAAGCGAAGGAGATAATGGAAGGGATGAACGCGACGACAACACAAAAACTAATGAACGTCATGAAGAAAACAAAATCAAAAACTGTAAAGAGATTAATCCTTCTTCTAGTTCAGACGTGCGACGACGACCATAATAAAACAGCTGAAGCATCAAAAAAAGCATTACTAGATGCTCTGATGGCAGTTTCACAGAAGGACATGGAAGAAATAACAGAGAACGCCAAAGAAGATATAACAGAATCACCAACCACTGTAGACTTAAAGACCACAGAGTATTACCGCAGAAGCGACAGATTCGAAGGTAGACGAGGTAAAAGCCTCAACGTGGAGGCAGACGCTATTAACTCTCTATCTCTTACTACCACAACTGAAAAGACTGAGGAACCAGAGACGACTACGAGTTATAGAACAACTACGCCTAGTCGCAGAGGCACCAAACGGTTCCAAACTAAAACTGAACCGACCACCACAGAGAGAATACCAACAACCAACTTCCCGGTTGCTGCTGCCAGAGTAGCCGCGGTCCAGGGTGAAATCAGAAACCAGTCTGACGCTAGAGCATTAGAACTTTTGCGATCGTTGTACACAATCGCCGCTAGATGGGGTTAGTTAATAGTTCAGATTAATTAGTTTGGAAATGTGCCTCTATTTTGTTTGGATATAACTTTCATCCAATTCTTGCAGCTCAAACGTTCAAATTACAATCAAAATTCAAATAAAGGAAACAAAATAATTTTACTAAGTCCAGCATGTTGCCCGTAGAATTTTTACCTTCTAAAGTTAAAAATATATAGATTAACCTACACGATGAGAGCTGACAACTGACATGAAGTCGTTGAAGTTCTAACACCACGTAAGTCACATTTTGGCTATATCACCATTTTAATGCCGTTTTGCAGAGAATCGGAAAACACATCGTTCAATTTAATCAGGAACTCGGGTCAGCGAACAAGAACTTGTACAGTTTTTTAATTGCAAAATCTTATTCGTATGGTGATCTGTACAAAAGTCAATCAATTGTTTCGCTCTCCTGAAAAGTTGCCATTTTTGACTTATGCGGTGTTAGAACTTCAACGGCCATAATACAGTATTTTTCAAACAGTCATCTGTTTAAAAAAAAACTCTAACTAGGTACCTGAGTTAGATAGTAACTGCATTTTTAAAATAGAAAAGCACAATTCACCCGACTAATGTATAAATGTGATCTAATGTAATTTGTAGATAATTTTTATTTAGTATTGCCATTTAAGCAGTTCTAGCTTCTATAAGGGAAGTTTCACTATTTTAGTTGTATTTTATAATAGGTTCAAGAGATTTACATACATACAGGTAAGAAGCTATTAGGGTGAGTTAAAACGAGACTCGAACGGTGCTTTGACATACATTCAAAATTGGACTTTATTTCGAACAAAATAAAATCGAAGATATAAAAATATTTTTCATTGTGCAGCTCAAATTCTCTTGCAAAGAAAAAAATATGTTTTCGCCAAATAAATAAAGTTCAATATCGAATGGCTATGTTGTAACGCTTGTATAATGACACTAGGTTAAATATAGGTTTAATTACTTAATTTATTTTATGTTCTTCCAGTTACCTTAAGTATTGTGGTTACCTATATTTTTACGAATCTATTCTTGTAATATATTAAGATAGCTATTTAAGTTTTATAGATTTACTATTTTAAATAAAGTTTTGATATGAAGTTTTGTATCTTATTTATGACTAGTTGCCCGCAACTTCGTCGCACAAAAATTTGTGTATCACGCGGGAACCGTACATTTCCCCGGGATAAAAAGTATCCTATATGCTGCCCAGACCTAATAGCTATTGAACAAAACAAGAATTATGCAAATCCGTCCAGTAGTTTCGGAGATTAGCGCGTACAAACAGACGACTTTTTTTTGTCGATTTGTATTTTATTACTGTTCCTTATCCCTCCCACATTGATTACTTTGTAAAAATATTAAATGTACAGACACGCCTATTTTACTGTTTTATATTATATGTAAAGAATAAATTTCAAACTCTCATTCAACCTTCATAAAGTAACTTATGAAAATACTTTTCTGGTACCGGCAATACAAGTCCTTCTGTCTTCTGATACGCCTGGGTTTGCAGCATTCACAGATGTTGGATCATAGCTCTAATAGACTAATACTAGAAACTAGTGGATGCCCGCAACTCCGTGGCGAAAATTTTATTATATTGTCTATTAAATTAGTATATATTTTATTGTCTATTAAATTAGTATATATTTTATTGTCTATTAAATTAGTATAT